>JASANA010008413.1:0-12179 GCA_030248095.1 Ptycholaimellus sp. GST1_10
TGCTGAAGCGAGAGTGCAGGGACAGTCTGAACTCCTAGTGGCCGTAGGCCTGTGCCTGCCGAATCAGGCTGTGTAGACGGGGTGGTCATTGGCCTGTGTCTGTTTCATGTCTGCAGTGCCAGAGGGGGCAGACCCGGTTGCTGAGCTTGATGAACCAGGCCGTGTAGAAACAGGTCGCCATAGGCCCGCGCCATTCACATTTCTGTCCTTTGAAGCTGAAGAGCAGGGAAGGCTGATGTGAAGGAATTGCTAGTGACAGATGCTGCGTCATTGCCATTCTCAGGTCCGCAGTCGGAGTCCACAGAGGAAGGCTGCTAGAGATGAGAAGCTTGGCAGTTGAGTTTTAGTCCTACTGTTTGTCGAATCCTGTCCGCAGTTGGAGTCCACAGAGGAAGGCTGCTGGAGGAGGATTGCAGGGATATATTGACTCGTGACATAGTTGCTGCTGTTTGTCACCTCCCATTTGCAGTCGGAGTCCACAGAGAAAGGCTGCTGAAGCGAGAGTGCAGGGACAGTCTGAACTCCTGGTGGCCGTAGGCCTGTGCCTGCCGAATCAGGCTGTGTAGACGGGGTGGTCATTGGCCTGTGTCTGGTTCATGTTGCAGTCGAAGGTGACACGGTTGCTGCTGAGCTTGATGAACCAGGCCGTGTAGAAACAGGTCGCTGTAGGCCCGCGCCAGTCGCATTTCCGTCCTTTGAAGCTGAAGAGCAGGGAAGGCTGATGTGAAGGAATTGCTAGTGACAGATGCTGCGTCATTGCCGTTCTCAGGTCCGCAGTCGGAGTCCACAGAGGAAGGCTGCTAGAGATGAGAAGCTTGGCAGTTGAGTTTTAGTCCTACTGTTTGTCGAATCCTGTCCGCAGTTGGAGTCCACAGAGGAAGGCTGCTGGAGGAGGATTGCAGGGATATATTGACTCGTGACATAGTTGCTGCTGTTTGTCACCTCCCATTTGCAGTCGGAGTCCACAGAGAAAGGCTGCTGAAGCGAGAGTGCAGGGACAGTCTGAACTCCTGGTGGCCGTAGGCCTGTGCCTGCCGAATCAGGCTGTGTAGACGGGGTGGTCATTGGCCTGTGTCTGGTTCATGTTGCAGTCGAAGGCGACCCGGTTGCTGCTGAGCTTGATGAACCAGGCCGTGTAGAAACAGGTCACCGTAGGCCCGCGCCAGTCACATTTCCGTCCTTTGAAGCTGAAGAGCAGGGAAGGCTGATGTGAAGGAATTGCTAGTGACAGATGCTGCGTCATTGCCGTTCTCAGGTCCGCAGTCAGAGTCCACAGAGGAAGGCTGCTAGAGATGAGAAGCTTGGCAGTTGAGTTTTAGTCCTACTGTTTGTCGAATCCTGTCCGCAGTTGGAGTCCACAGAGGAAGGCTGCTGGAGGAGGATTGCAGGGATATATTGACTTGTGACATAGTTGCTGCTGTTTGTCACCTCCCATTTGCAGTCGGAGTCCACAGAGAAAGGCTGCTGAGGAGGAGGTAGAGAGGGGGAAGGGGGAAAGGGAAGGGGAGGGGGGAAAAAAGAAGCGAGAGTGCAGGGACAGTCTGAACTCCTGGTGGCCGTAGGCCTGTGCCTGCCGAATCAGGCTGTGTAGACGGGGTGGTCATTGGCCTGTGTCTGGTTCATGTTGCAGTCGAAGGCAACCCGGTTGCTGCTGAGCTTGATGAACCAGGCCATGTAGAAACAGGTCGCCGTAGGCCCGCGCCATTCGCATTTCCATCCTTTGAAGCTGAAGAGCAGGGAAGGCTGATGTGAAGGAATTGCTAGTGACAGATGCTGCATCATTGCCATTCTCAGGTCCGCAGTCGGAGTCCACAGAGGAAGGCTGCTAGAGATGAGAAGCTTGGCAGTTGAGTTTTAGTCCTACTGTTTGTCCACCCGGCAAAGGGGAAGAGAAAAAGGCCACCAACCAAACGACAACCGCCCCCCAAGACCAAACAAACCCCGAATCCTGTCCGCAGTTGGAGTCCACAGAGGAAGGCTGCTGGAGGAGGATTGCAGGGATATATTGACTCGTGACATAGTTGCTGCTGTTTGTCACCTCCCATTTGCAGTCGGAGTCCACAGAGAAAGGCTGCTGAAGCGAGAGTGCAGGGACAGTCTGAACTCCTGGTGGCCGTAGGCCTGTGCCTGCCGAATCAGGCTGTGTAGACGGGGTGGTCATTGGTCTGTGTCTGGTTCATGTTGCAGTCGAAGGCAACCTGGTTGCTGCTGAGCTTGATGAACCAGGCCGTGTAGAAACAGGTCGCTGTAGGCCCGCGCCAGTCGCATTTCCATCCTTTGAAGCTGAAGAGCAGGGAAGGCTGATGTGAAGGAATTGCTAGTGACAGATGCTGCGTCATTGCCGTTCTCAGGTCCGCAGTCGGAGTCCACAGAGGAAGGCTGCTAGAGATGAGAAGCTTGGCAGTTGAGTTTTAGTCCTACTGTTTGTCGAATCCTGTCCGCAGTTGGAGTCCACAGAGGAAGGCTGCTGGAGGAGGATTGCAGGGATATATTGACTTGTGACATAGTTGCTGCTGTTTGTCACCTCCCATTTGCAGTCGGAGTCCACAGAGAAAGGCTGCTGAATCTAGAGTGCAGGGACAGTCTGAACTCCTGGTGGCCGTAGGCCTGTGCCTGCCGAATCAGGCTGTGTAGACGGGGTGGTCATTGGCCTGTGTCTGGTTCATGTTGCAGTCGAAGGCGACCCGGTTGCTGCTGAGCTTGATGAACCAGGCCGTGTAGAAACAGGTCGCCGTAGGCCCGTGCCAGTCACATTTCCGTCCTTTGAAGCTGAAGAGCAGGGAAGGCTGATGTGAAGGAATTGCTAGTGACAGATGCCGCGTCATTGCCGTTCTAAGGTCCGCAGTCGGAGTCCACAGAGGAAGGCTGCTAGAGATGAGAAGCTTGGCAGTTGAGTTTTAGTCCTACTGTTTGTCGAATCCTGTCCGCAGTTGGAGTCCACAGAGGAAGGCTGCTGGAGGAGGATTGCAGGGATATATTGACTCGTGACATAGTTGCTGCTGTTTGTCACTTCCCATTTGCAGTCGGAGTCCACAGAGAAAGGCTGCTGAAGCGAGAGTGCAGGGACAGTCTGAACTCCTGGTGGCCGTAGGCCTGTGCCTGCCGAATCAGGCTGTGTAGACGGGGTGGTCATTGGCCTGTGTCTGGTTCATGTTGCAGTCGAAGGCAACCCGGTTGCTGCTGAGCTTGATGAACCAGGCCATGTAGAAACAGGTCGCCGTAGGCCCGCGCCAGTCGCATTTCCATCCTTTGAAGCTGAAGAGCAGGGAAGGCTGATGTGAAGGAATTGCTAGTGACAGATGCTGCATCATTGCCGTTCTCAGGTCCGCAGTCGGAGTCCACAGAGGAAGGCTGCTAGAGATGAGAAGCTTGGCAGTTGAGTTTTAGTCCTACTGTTTGTCGAATCCTGTCCGCAGTTGGAGTCCACAAAGGAAGGCTGCTGGAGGAGGATTGCAGGGATATATTGACTTTTGACATAGTTGCTGCTGTTTGTCACTTCCCATTTGCAGTCGGAGTCCACAGAGAAAGGCTGCTGAAGCGAGAGTGCAGGGACAGTCTGAACTCCTGGTGGCCGTAGGCCTGTGCCTGCCGAATCAGGCTGTGTAGATGGGGTGGTCATTGGCCTGTGTCTGGTTCATGTTGCAGTCGAAGGCAACCCGGTTGCTGCTGAGCTTGATGAACCAGGCCATGTAGAAACAGGTCGCCGTAGGCCCGCGCCAGTCGCATTTCCATCCTTTGAAGCTGAAGAGCAGGGAAGGCTGATGTGAAGGAATTGCTAGTGACAGATGCTGCATCATTGCCGTTCTCAGGTCCGCAGTCGGAGTCCACAGAGGAAGGCTGCTAGAGATGAGAAGCTTGGCAGTTGAGTTTTAGTCCTACTGTTTGTCGAATCCTGTCCGCAGTTGGAGTCCACAAAGGAAGGCTGCTGGAGGAGGATTGCAGGGATATATTGACTTTTGACATAGTTGCTGCTGTTTGTCACCTCCCATTTGCAGTCGGTGTCCACAGAGAAAGGCTGCTGAAGCGAGAGTGCAGGGACAGTCTGAACTCCTGGTGGCCGTAGGCCTGTGCCTGCCGAATCAGGCTGTGTAGACGGGGTGGTCATTGGCCTGTGTCTGGTTCATGTTGCAGTCGAAGGCGACCTGGTTGCTGCTGAGCTTGATGAACCAGGCCGTGTAGAAACAGGTGGCCGTAGGCCGGCGCCAGTCGCATTTCCGTCCTTTGAAGCTGAAGAGCAGGGAAGAAATGTGCTGGCCATTGATGAACATTGACGTGTCATTCTTTAGTGACCAATTGATTGGCGTAGAATGAGGAGAGGTCAATGGGCGTCTTGAGGCTGCAGACAGAGATCCGGATGCCACAGCCGAAGCAAATTTGCACCGTTGAAAAGGCCGGCAAATCCTAGTCAGACGCAGTGTAGAACCAAAGTTCCATAGCTATCTTCTTTTATCCGTCTTTAGGATAATAGAAGCGTTGACGAGAAATCTGCCACAGTATTTCATTAAAGTAAAACTTTAATGCTATAGTCAGCAATATTTTGAAAGGCAGAGTCAATGCCGCTCCTCTCAGGCCTCTTTGAAGGAGGAAGGAGGGAGGAAGGTTTGTAGGTGATTGCCGGTGTCCATCTGTATGCTGGCCAAGCGGCGCTTGCAGGAGCAGGTCTGGGCCTTTCTGGAGCTCCGCAAGGAGTGCTTGGGGGTAGATGGAGAAGGGGGGGGGTGTAAGAAGAGGTAGAAGACTGTCGGCGTCTATCTGTGCGCTGTCCAAGTGGCGCCAGCTGGAGAAGCTCTGCATCTCAGAGGTGCTGTGAAGACTTGCAAATACACCAGTGATGCAAAATGCGATGATCTCAAAGTGGTGATAGAAGAGGTTAGTCTTCAGCTCCCATCCTTAGGAGAAAGGAAGAGTTTGAGGGTGCAGGGGTTGTTGGCGTTCATCTGTACGCTGTCTGAGTGGCACCGGCTGAGGAGGCTCTGCGTCTCAGAGATGCCCAGCTGGGTGCGCTTGGCATAGAAGAATGCACTCTTGGCCTATCTTGATCTGCCTCAGTGAAGAAGGGGGATAGAGGGTAGACGGAGGGTGTCATGAAGTCATGCTGAATGCGCTGGCAGTTGGATGGACAATGTTCTCGTAGCAGCCGTAGCTGAAGCAGGTATTTGACATCCGTTCCTATGAGGAGTGGAGGAAGAGGGGTAGTTTGAGGATGCTGTTCATGACAATGTCGGCTCATTCAATGCAGGCGCTGTCCATCTGTCTTAGGTTGTGCTTGAGCTTGGCCAATTGGCTGACCTTGCTGTTCAGGTTCAGGTTTGGGTACCCTTCCCTCTCGCAGACAGGGGTGTGTAGCCGTGCACTTGCTTAGGTTGAATGCAGCAAAGAGTTCAGGCTGGATGCGGGGAAGAGTTTATGCAGCTCGGGATGATGCGGAGCAATTGTTCAGGCTGAATGCAGCAAAGATGTTGATGCAGCTTGGGATGACACTGAGCAATTGATGCCGGTTGAGGGCTGGAAAGAAGTTGACGCAGCTTGGGATGACACTGAGCAGGTTGCACTTATCAATGGCCACGATGAGTTTTCCACAGCTCGGGATGACATTGGCAACTTGCTCGGGGTTACAGGCGCTGAGTCTGAGAGGCAGCGGCGGAGTTGGAGGAACTGCCAGAATGGAGCTGTCCGAAGGCCACTCCAAAAGAGGCTTTGAAGAGTTACATAAACTTTATGTTTAGCGCCACTCTTGCCTCCTTTTGGATTCGTCGAAAGAAGTGTAGATAAAATTTGCATATCTCAATGGATAGTGCAAAGTCTGGCAGGCGGCGAATTGATTGCAGTTGGCCAATTCGTCGGCGTGCTAGTGGAAGCAGAGCAGGAAGCCGTCCAGGTTTCTGTAGGCCTGGTACACCACCAACCCCTTACTGCTGGGCTGGGTAAGGAGGAGGGTGGAGGGCAGGAGACCTTTTGAGGTCTGGAGTGGATGCCTTCCAGATGTGGAACTTCATGACGCTGTACGCGTTCATGCAGGTGCCGAAGTCATTGCGGAAGCCGTCCAGGAATCCGTAGGCCATGTACACCACCGACCTCTTACTGCTGAGCGCCGTAGGGAAGGAGGGTGATAGTGATGGCCTTTGTGGAATTGGAGAGACGTCCTCCTTGGCAGAGCTTCATGGTGCTGTGCGTGTTCATGTAGCTACCGGAGCAGAAGGCGGCGAAGATGCCAGACTGGTTCTGCTTGATGCCGGAGCAGAGGATAGGCAGTAAGCAGTGGCTGCAGTCGATCAGACGGAATTTGGAGGCCAGTTGATGTCGCCGATGGCGAGCTGGAAGTGGCAGAGGCCGCAGTTGAAGTTGTCCAGGATGCTGAACATGTTGCAGTATGCAGCATTCAGGTTCCAGTTGTGGCCATCCAGAAAGCTGTAGCGAAAGCAGCAGTAGTTGTCCAGGAGCTATGCTGTCTTCAAGGACGGGCAGAAGGAGGAGGGCACAGGTCTCTGGAGGGCCCTTTGTGGATGGCATTGCTGTCGGAGCGTACGCAGGGGATGGAGGCCTCAAAGGCGTTGCGCTCACAGTTGACGCTGTCCATGAAGCAGTCCTTCTGGCCGTAGGCGAGCAGGCTGGGGTTGCAGATGGCCAGCAGGATGTAGAGGCCGCAGCGTATGCAGTCCACTAGGATGTGCCCATGCAGGCCACTGTCAATCACTGTCAGATGGGCAATGTCGAAAGACTGTGGCCGATTCTGAATCGGGCTGGTCTTCTCCAGCGATGCTCAAAAGTTTACAAATCTGAAAGAATTTATAAATGGTGATGGCCGGCAAAGATTGCAGCAGGCAGATCGGAGCCGATTTTCAAACTTGAGCAGCAGAGGCGAAGCTTCTGCTGGAAGGCTGGCTGCTGATGAGGCCAGCAAGGAAAACAACTTGTCAGTTAGTTTTCGAGGCTCAAGCAGCAAAGTTGATTCCGTGCCGACGTAGACTGGGGCTGGTAGTGGAGTGCTTTGAAAACTGACAATAGCCAATTTTTCAAAGTCCAGCTGTGAAGTCGTTTTGGAGCTGGTAGGCTAGCAGCAGTAGAGAATTTTCAAAATCCGTTCAAGGATAATGAAATTCTGTCAACAATGCTTGTGGAGATGGCATGAAAAGGAACTTTTCAGTTAATTTTCAATGCCAGGCAGCGGAGTCAAATCTTGTCTCGATCGTCGGCATAGACTGATTTTGCAAAATCCATAAGGATAGAGTGAAATCATTGAAGTGGGCTGGTAGTTGAAGAGGAACTTTTCAGTTTGCTTCTGGACCCATCGAAGAGAAGTACAGGGACAATGACATTGGCTGACGTCATCGATGACGTTGTTTGACATAGAGAGTTTTGCAATATCCAATCAAGGATAGCATGAAACTCAGAGCTGCAATGTTGCAGGTGAAGATTGGATATTGAAAATAGACTCTAAGTCAATTTTTAATTCCTTGCAGCATAGTCACAGATGTCGCCATATCGAAGTTCACGAGGCCGGATCTGGCTGAGTGAAGGTCTGTCGCTGCAGGTGATTCTGTCTAGCAGCGAAGCAAAGGCCGGCATTGCAGGCTGGTCTTGATTCACTGTCCTGTTGCGGTAGATCGGTGACTGGAGCCGTTGACTCGATCGCTGTTGTTAGAAGGCAGCGAGATCAAAGGCTGGAGTTGTAGAATTGGCACTGTAGGCGGAAGTTGGGCTGGGCATTGTATCGGCTTTGTAGAGGTGGTCGGTCGTAGGATACAGCTGAGCAACCTAGCTCTCTGTTCTACCAAACGCTGTGGTACATTGCAGCAGGAACGTAGCAAGGATCTCTTATTCGTGCACCGAACAGAGAAAAGGGGATAGCGACAGGGGCAGGTTTTGGACATAATGAACTAGGCACCTCTTCGCCGGCCTCATCGGCCCAAGGTCACCAAAACTGGCTTCGGAAACGCCACACTTACTTTTGAAATTGGTTGAGAAACCACAGACTTGATTTTTGAGTTACAAAGTTTCATATATATGATGCCCTTCGCGGTCACCTATTGTGCTTTGCACCATATACTTGTTGAAATAGGTTTTGATTTCGCCTTTGCTCTAAGAAGGGAAGTTGAGCTTTACACAAGAGTGAGAGAGGGTGACGAAAGAGAGGAGTAGTAGGCGGTTGTAGGTATTGAGCTTGGATTTAGGGGTGTGTGCAGGGGTTGCGCGAGAGAAGTTTATAGAAGAAGCTACTTTGTCAATAGGTAAGAAATGACAGGCCTGCCCTTTTGAGTTGCACATTTTCATATATAGGCATGTCAATAGCGAACATATGTGCAGTGAGCCTCCAAGCTGACTGTGACTGCTGAACGCTTGCTGCTGCGTCAGATTGTATAGGTCTTCAAAACACATTGACTTGGGAATTGAATCGGAATTGAGGCAGTTCAGTTTGATAAAGGGCTTGTTGTGAAAGGAAACATTAAATATTGGAGCCAGAAGCTAATGCAATACGATTGAATTTGAAGAGATTTCACCTCAACCCTTCCCCACCCCGATGTCCTGCTCTAGAAAAGCTAGTACTCCCTCAAACTCCGCACCTACCCATATCATGTCCCCACCCATCCCCCCTCGTCTACCCATGTCTCCTTAAGAGGCGTTTCGCGAGGAAATGTCGAATTTTTTTGACCCCCCAATTTTATTGCATTTTCTGAAAAAGCCACTGAAAACTGAAACTGAAAATGCATTTTCAGTTTTGTCCTTTGAGCCAAAATGAGAGCACCCAACTCTGTTTAGGAAGGCCACTATGGTTACTAATGTAAAGAGAGAAAATCTTTTTTTCTCAACATATGGTCTTGCAACTACCAACTATTGCATATCAAATTGAAGCAAATGAGCTGAAAAAGAGCGTGGTGTCATTAGTTTGGACAATGTTGCGAGTTTTGCGTGAAAAAAGCTTCAGAATCATAAAATAATATGTTTGATATTAGTAGTTTTTCCGCAAAAACCAAGAATATCTTGCCAGGACTTCATTTTTATACGTATGCGACACACATTTTCGGATTTTTCATTAAAATTTGATCCTAAAACATAATTAATATGCCCTGAGCCAGGTGAGCATCGAGAAATATTATGACTTTTTTTCTCATACACTCCTTATTTTGCCTATGTTTTAACAAAGATCCCTAAAATAGGTTGTAAAATTGGCACTAAAAAACTTCCCATTTCTCACACACTGACTCATGCTCAAATTCCTTTTCAGATAGATTGTTTCAAACATTTCTCCAGCGACTGGTGTCAAAACATTAGGAATATGTACTATATTGCTGACAAAAATGACCAAATCTTGATGACAGGTTCGAATTTCGCCTATGCTATAATATAGACCAAACATGACAAAAAATGTTTTTCAATTTAACTGCTCAACTTCAATCTTCTGACCATTCCGCCTCTAGAAAAAAAAAGAAACCAAACACAAAACAAAAAAACAAACAAACAAAAAAAAACAAAACAAACAAAAAAAAAAAAAAAAAAAAACAAAAAAAAAAAAAAACAAAAAAAAAAAAAAAAAAAAAAAAAAAAAAAAAAAAAAAAAAACAATACAATTTTTATTATGAATATACTAAAACATAATGCTCAAAAATGGCGTTTGCCATTGATGAAATTTAGACCATATTTTTCGGTTTTTATGCAGGTTTTTCTTTTTTTTTATTATAAACCATTTCCAATAATTATATTTCTAGAGGCGGAGTGGTCAGAAGATTGAAGTTGAGCAGTTAAATTGAAAAATTAAGAGCGAAATTTGGACCTGTCATTAAACTTTCGTCATTTTTGTTGGCAATACAGTACATATCCCTAATGCTTTGACACCAGTAGCTGGAGAAATGTTTGAAACAATCTATCTGAAAAGGAATTTGAGCATGAGTCAGTTTGTGAGAAATGGTACGTTTTTAGTGCCAGAAGGGAAGGGAGAAGGGGACGATGTGGAGGGTTAAGTTGGGGCAGCCCTTAAGAGCGCGGTTGGGAAGGCTGGGTTGGAGCGCGGTTGGGAGGAAGATGGAAGGTTTTTCCTCTTGCCAGAGGGTACTGGGCGGGGGCTGACGACAAATGTTGGGCTAGACACAATGTTCTGCAGACGCCACAGCGCTCAGAGCCGGCGTGGGCTATGAGTACCAGAGCTGTGTACCGGAGTTGCTGAAGGTGCTTCAGCATGCACAGGGCTTCATATCCTTGCTCTTGCTCAGATTTCCCCGATTTTGAGTTGACAAGTACACTGATCGCATGCACACTGGCAAGCACACTTAAACTTCAAAACTGCACATTGCATACACTGCACATTCAAAAATACCAAATAATCTTACATTGATACAATATTTAGAGTGAATTCAATGTCTCAGAAAGCAATTTTAAGCGAAAACATGGTAAAAGATAAACACATTCTAACAAGTGATAAGGTTATGAATGATCAAGCGCAAGCTTCGGCTTTCCCCCAGCTCCTATAATGCTCGGCTTGATTAAGAAAAGGGGAGCGTACAGGACATGGACATGATCTTATTTTGTGTTTAAATGGACATTATGAATAAGTTCATTATCAATTATTTTGGCAGCTCAGTCACATCTTGTGCAGCAAAATGGTTTTAAACAATCCACTACCACTAAAGCTCAACCTGGACAGTCTTAACATAACACTACAGAAGAACTTTGGCATTTTCTCAAATTGCATACACTGGAAAGTCTACCTTGAGTCCTTGTAATCTTATAGATGTTGCTAATGTGGCATATGTACTAGGGTGCAAGCAACTTAAACGGTATATTGAGAAATATGTTTTATTAAATATTCAAATCGACAATCCCGTCAATTTTGTCAATTTTACATTCCCAAGAGCCCAAATTTCTACAAACGAAAAAAAAATAAACAAAGTGATTTTGTAATATTTCCATCAATTGGTTTTAGCAATATCACTTATAACCAATAAATCCGGGTACAATTGCCCGTTATGTTTCTTGCTGAAATTCTGACTCGAGATGATCTTCCAGTCACAAGTGAAATCGAAGTTTTTCATCTAGTTCATATTTGGTTGCTCCATCACATAAAAGAAAAAAAATGGTTTCATGTTCAATAAAATACTGCTCGATACAGTACGATTTCTATTTTTCTTGACAAGACGAGGGAATCCTGGTGATTTTGAAGACTTGCCGGAATGCTGACCGATGATTGTATTGCAAAAGAGAACTGTTGGCTAACCCAGCGTGCTTTCAGTCTTAGTGGTAGGATCTGAACATCAAGGTACTAGAGGTAATGTTGAATAAAAATCAGAACAAGAACCAATAAATCTGACTCAAACGGAAAGCCCAAGCCAGTCACCCACATCTCAATCACCTGAGAAAGCTAACTCCATTAGTCTCAGAACTCAGTCACAATAAGCATATCTCCTAATCACAAAAACCCTGCTTCCATAAATAGAAACACCTAAAGAGAAAATTCAATGTCATTTAGTAGCAATAGTAGCAGAAGAAAATATTTACTATTTAAATGAATCAAGACCACTAATCATCATGCTGCAATTCAATCAAAAGTTGATTAAATACTGCAAATTGTTCTGCTAAAAATTCTGGCATCAAGAGTCTTTAAGTAGTGATATTTGCACAACCAAGTTGTCACTATCTAACCACTTGACCAGATACTATTCTCAAAGTCAGCCTAGTTTAATAATTAACAAAAAATATTTGCCCAATGGTTCAAACTGAAAAGCACTCATCTCAGAATTCAAAATGTCTAGATGAACAAATAAAAAAAGGAATGACCCTCAGTTTTTCCTATGTCTTTCTACAAGAAAACGACTAAATCCTGAATTTATTTGGTATTTTTGTTTAATTTTCTGTTTCTACTGATTTTGATATCACATCCTTTCTTTTTATATTCCACATTTTAAACGTCTTAATTATCTTTCATACGTGTAAGTACAAAACAATGTAAAAACGTAAAATAATATAAGGAAAAATAGCATAGTTGGTGTCCATGGTCAACTCTTTGGTGATCTTTGAATCCGTTCTTTTGGGTGCTCCTGAATATTAGTTACTTTTAGGTTTTTCAAATAATTTATAATAATACATAAGAATACATATATAATTCATAAAAAATGTACCTTTGCTAGTTCAAGTTGTTCATATCGTTCAGTCTCCCCTAATGAAGTGGGCCGCAACGGCCCGCTTCGCGG
>JASANA010008416.1:0-11616 GCA_030248095.1 Ptycholaimellus sp. GST1_10
CAATGTCTGGACAAAGCCCGACCCAGCCCGACCACCAATCTAGACATCCTACGCCTCCTCCCTACTACCAAGCTTCCACTGCCGCCTCTAAACCTCCTCCCTCAGACCCTCACGACAAGCCCATACAAATCATCATCACTCTACAAGTAAATTTAAAGCTGTTTGCGATTTCTGGATGTATTCTTTCTAAGCACTCTAACTAACTGGAAGTTATAATAAATTATTATTTTGTAGACCTCGAAATGAGCTAAGCTCAATGAACCAGCAAATGCCAATGATTGCAGAAAGGGGGCGCCGAAAACGGAGCGACGGAAATGCATGGATCCTCAGATCCGCATCACCAGAGGCAAAGCTACAATCAGCCGAGCCCGCCGATGCCTCCCCTCCCACCCCCACCACCATCCAGCCGCTACAATGAGCCTCCACAGAAGGCCTATTCCTACCCGGAGCCCAGCCATCCACTGCCAACCGACTCCTGGACACCCATCGACTACGAAGGCTTTTGGCCTAGCGACGTTTTGCCAGACGCCCCCACTAAGCCTCAAGGCTACGGCGCTGACGCCACACCACCGCCCCCACCGCCGCCCTCACCCTATATAAGTACTTTCTTCTGCTTCAGGCTGAGCGTAAAGCTGAAAGGAGGATTGACTTGAGGAGGACAGATGAGACAAGGAAAGCGGAGCAGGACGGCGGCTTTGAAGGAGGTGCGAGTGTCGGTGCCCTGTGCCAACAGCTACCTCAACGGCTCGCCACAGGGCCACCGCCTCTGCAATTTCTGGCAGCATGAAGCACCAGATGGCCCTGCCTGCGGGTTCCTTTATTTACACTATCGTTAAGAGGCGTTTTTCGAGAGGAACACGAATGGGAGACCCATGGATTTTTTGACCCCACTTTTTAGGACGGGAATGAAAAGATATATATGTAATAAGCAAAATTCAAAAATATACTTGGGTTCCAAACTCAATATCCATGTCAATACCGCTCTGCAAAATTAGAGGTCCCAAAATTTGAGTTTTTGGTAATTTTTCTCCCAAAACTGAAATTTCAGACTCATTTTCTCTCCCAAAAGTACTCAAATTGGGTATGGATCGTTTCGCCTACATAAGCCCAACACAAATGTTCCAATAGTTATTAGATTTTCTACCAAAAATTTTCATATTTTGTCTAAAAACCTAATCAATGCCATAATATGAAAAATTAAGATTTCCCAAAAACATCGATTGTGCGAATAAAACGTCGTCACCGTATTTCTCGGGAAATTATGGTCCAGAAACTGCTTTTAGAATTGCCAGTTAGGAATGGGCCAGATGAGCTTTAGACCCAAATATGACGAGCACCAAAGATATGCCCTATGTTATAACATAGGGCAAATTAGCGGATGAAAAATTTTGATGCTAAAAAAACTTCCTGCTCTTCAGCAAAAGAGTATTGCTCAATTTCCTTTTGTGATCTTATGACCTAAAGCCTTATGCAGGTATATAGCAAAAAAATTGCTGGCTTTAGGGGATATACATGAAAAATCGTCCAAAGTGTGCAGACAGGTCCAAAATTCGCCTTATGCAAAATTGACCAAATAACATTGAGCAAAATTGACCAAAAAAAGTTGGTCTTGAAATTTGATTCCGATGGTCTAAATGGATGCTCTCAAATACACCTGAAAATTTCTTAATTCCTAATTCTAAATTAGATTTTGGACCCCAAGTATATTGATGAAATTTACTTAATACTTATATATCTTTTCATTCCCGTAATAAAAAGGGGGGTCAAAAATCCATGGGTCTCGGCCCTTGGGTCATTCGTACTCTTCTCGCAAAACACGTCTTAAGGAATTTGATGATGTAGCGTGAGAAAATTGAAAACAAGACAACAAATTGTTTAGGAACAATGCGGCATTCATGAACAAGTACTGCAGTGGTACGTGTGCCCGGGTCAATGGGCTTCATTGCACAGCCCTACGCACCCTTCGCTTGCGCATCTGAATACCCCTTATTCTCCTTTTCTGTCTTACTTCTAGGACAAGAAAAAGTTAGTGATAAAATACCAAACGCCCAATGCTAAAGAATGTTGAGCTGCCGCAATTGGCGAATTATAGGGATCGCATGCCCGATAACTTCCAGCAGATATCCAGCCTATGTCACCCTAGCAACTCAGAAGAACATATATATGTAGTTTACACATCATTTTGGGTCCCCAGTAGTCATAATATGCTAAAAAAACACTCAAGTATGAGTGCAAAATTTTTTTCATACTTGAGATATGGGCTGGAAAAATTTCCCATACCCGAGATATGAGTACCAAAAATTATCCATACCTCAGGTATGGGTAGGAAAAATTTTCCATACCTGGCGAAAGTGACCAAATTTTGGTCTTTTTTAGAAAACTTGCGTCGACGGCCCTAAAAATGAAAAACGAAGCGGACATGTCCAATAAGAAACCCCATGCAGTTAGTTTGATAATTTTTGACCAAATTTTTTGAGAAAACAGACGGAAAAGCAAACGGTTTAGTTGAGGTATGAAAATATGCCTAAAAGTATGAAAAATTTGGGTAGGGGTATGGATTTAGGGTAGGGGTATGGCTAAAGACCATCATCCACCCTAGAGAATCAAAGACCCCACCCCCAAGAATCAGAGACCCCAATCTTAAAAGGCCCCGTCGCACTGGGGCCAGGGTCGTTGGCGGCGATGGAGTTATTCTGGTTCTGACTGGCCAACTGGGCCCCTTTTATAAGCAGCGCTGCTCAGCGGGGGGTAACGCACCCTATTATTATCTTACCGCACACAAGATCATTATCTTGATCGCCTCCCTGGCAAACTCGCTCAGCAGGGGGTCCATTTGTTAAACCTTCTGACTGAAAAACCTCCCAATAACCTTCTTCAGTGCGTTCATTCTGACTTCAGAAATTTCATACTTTATTTTAAATAAATCGGCCTATATATTTGAATTATGTATAATGAAGGAACAAGGTCCCTACCACTCAGCCTTTTTTATCGTAAAGAAAAAAAAATAATGTAACCAAAAATGCATTGAGCGAATGTAAATAGAGGGGGACTAAGTAAAGTCATTGGAATATGCGGAATGAAAAATTACGATTTGTAGCAATTCAGGCTTCTGCAAGCTTACTATCAACTAAATTCATCAATGAAATATTGAAATAAAAAGAGCGCATCGATAAAAATGAGCAGCGCTCCAAAACAAGAGCAGCATCCTAGGACACATCATTTGATCCAGGAAATCTTCGGAATGCCGTTGTATTTCGTTTACGTGTCTATGTGATTGTTAAACTTCATCACATTTTCGCGATGTAAAGTTTGGCATTTCTCCAGCATTCTTCTGCTCAGAAAAATTTGAAGGCTTTTTAAGATTACGTTGTTAATTGTATATGCATTAAATATTCGTATAATACAGAAAACTAGAAAATATATTAAAATTGTTTTACTATCGCAAAGTCATTAGGTACGAAGATAAAGATTGTTTCCCACTGTCATTGCAATATTTCCCAAAAAATTTTAAGGCAGTAATAAATTTTTCTTGCAGGAAGTCTTTTTCTAAAGTCAATAGACATGAAAGCAAACCATATGCTCCTCTTGGCTTTTTGTGAAAGCAAGTTCGGCCTTTGTTTCCTTTGGCGCGATGGCTTCCTTGTTAATCTCGACAATCGTTCCTGCCTCTTCCTTCGCATCTTCCACGGTGCCTTTCCTTTTATTCTTTCTCTTTTTTCGTTTCGTGCTGCAAACAGCACACTCTTAACCGTTATTGATTAGTATGCATTAGTAGCGATTCCTTGTGCTAACCTTGATGACGTCGCGGCGGATCTGGGTGGGGAGTGATGTTTTTGGTTTATGAATGTTGGCGATGCTGCTGAGCATGGCCTCGTCCGCCTTCCGCTTCAGCTTCCTCCACACCGCGTAGATCCTGGCCATCGGCACTCCTCGCCTCCCCTGAGCGCGACCAATGAGTCACTGTGAGTACGTAGGTCTCTGAGAGGTAGGTCTGGAGGCCTGTGATAGAAGGAGGAGATACCGCAGTTGCAGTTGGGTGTGTAGGGTGTCGGGAGAGGGTTTGCCTAGCGCACTGTGGAGTAGGCGGCGGAGAAGGCGGGAGAACTCGGGCGGCAACCAGACGTAAGAGCAGCCGCCCTTTCTCTAGGCACCGTTCCATGAAAGACACCCGCAGCAACATCGGCGACAAGGCCGCAACCAAGGGCTTCGATGCCCGAAAATTCGTCATCGACATTGGGTCTGGAGGTTTGACACCCTTTTATAGCTACCTACACCTCGCTTGCACCAATCAAACAGCAGGCTTTAGACACTGAAGTGGATAAAACAACACTAGTTGATCAAAGTTAAACTTTATTATGCTTTGCATAAGATGTTCTAAGATATGGCAAACTTTCTCAAAGTGCAGCAGCAAGTGTCAGTGGATAGGAAGGCAAATGAAATGAAGGTATGGCGGCAGCGATTTCGAAGTATTGCGTGATGGCGACGATGGAGCGCGTGAAGCTCTTGCTTCAGGTCCAGGATGCTCAGAAGAAGATTGCCGTACACCAGCGCTACAAGGGGATCATGGACTGCTTCCTTCGCGTGAGCAAGGAGCAGGGATTGGCCTCCTTCTGGCGAGGTTCTTCCCTCTTCCCCTTCCTCCACTCACCCCAATGCCCCCGTTTCCAGGATGCTCAGAAGACGATCGCCGTACACCAGCGCTACAAGGGGATCATAAACTGCTTCCTTCGCGTGAGCAAGGAGCAGGGATTGGCCTCCTTCTGGCGAGGTTCTTCCCTCTTCCCCTTCCTCCACTCACCCCAATGCCCCCGTTTCCAGGATGCTCAGAAGACGATCGCCGTACACCAGCGCTACAAGGGGATCATAAACTGCTTCCTTCGCGTGAGCAAGGAGCAGGGATTGGCCTCCTTCTGGCGTGGTTCTTCCCTCTTCCCCTTCCTCTTGTCGTCCCCAATGCCCCCGTTTACAGGAAACCTGGCCAATGTCATTCGATGCTCTTCCAAAATGCTGCTGAACTTCTCTTTCATGGAAACCTACCTGGAATCCTACCTGCACCTGCCTACGTTCGAGGACAGGAAGGAGGAGGTGAGGAGGGCCTGTTGGCGGATGAAAGGTGGGTGGAGGGAAGGAGGATGATCGCAGTTCTGGCGCTTCTTCCTGGGTAGACTGGTGCAGTGGCAGCGACGTCGCTCAGCCTCTTGTACCCGCTGGACTTCGCCCGAACGCGTCTGGCCGCGGATGTTGGAAGGGGCAGGGACCGGGAGTTCAAAGGTCTTCTGGACTGCATCTTCAAAATCATGAGGTCGGACGGGCCCATCGGCCTCTACCGCGGCTTCTTCGTCACCGTCCAAGGCCACATCATCCATGGCGCCGCCTACATAGGCCTCATGGAAACCGTCCTTGGAGCTCTTCAACACCTCCCTCAGCCTCCTCGTCCTTCCAGCCGTCGCCGTCAGAGATCTCCTCAACAGCCCAACTTCTTCATCGCCTGGCTCATTGCTCAGGTCTTCTCCTACCCTTCTTTACCTCTCATCCCAAGCCTAAGCCTCCTTCAGATGGTGACGATGGGCTCTGGAATCCTGTCTTACCCCTGGGACACGGTACGTTGGCGCATGATGCTGCAGTCGGGACGTAAGGACATCCTCTACAAGAACACTCTGAACTGCGCCATTAACATCGCCAAGAAAGAGGGCATTGGCACCTTCTATAAGGGCGCTCTTTCCAACGTCATCTGCAATACTGGCGGAGCTTTCTTCCTCGCCTTCTACTACCACAACCTCAAGTCATACATCCTTTCTTATCTTCTTTCACTCTCCTCATCATCACTTGATTGCAGGAAATAATTCACTAATCAACAAGCTCAGGTCCCATCTCTTCCCCCAGTGCTGCGTAGCCTGAGCATGGATGAAATGCCTCAGCAGCAGCCTAGACCCCATGCTTATAGTCTCCCTAATGTCCAAATGTGGCAATACATTCACTAATCAACAAGCTCAGTTCCCATCTCTTCCCCCAGTGCTGCGTAGCCTGAGCATGGATGAAATGCCTCAGCAGCAGCCTAGACCCCATGCTTATAGTCTCCCTAATGTCCAAATGTGGAAATACATTTACTAATCAACAAGCTCAGTTCCCATCTCTTCCCCCAGTGCTGCGTAGCCTGAGCATGGATGAAATGCCTCAGCAGCAGCCTAGGAAATGCCTCAGCAGCAGCCTAGACCCCATGCTTATAGTCTCCCTAATGTCCAAATGTGGAAATACATTCACTAATCAACAAGCTCAGTTCCCATCTCTTCCCCCAGTGCTGCGTAGCCTGAGCATGGATGAAATGCCTCAGCAGCAGCCTAGACCCCATGCTTATAGTCTCCCTAATGTCCAAATGTGGAAAAACATTCACTAATCAACAAGCTCAGTTCCCATCTCTTCCCCCAGTGCTGCGTAGCCTGAGCATGGATGAAATGCCTCAGCAGCAGCCTAGACCCCATGCTTATAGTCTCCCTAATGTCCAAATGTGGAAATACATTCACTAATCAACAAGCTCAGGTCCCATCTCTTCCCCCAGTGCTGCGTAGCCTGAGCATGGATGAAATGCCTCAGCAGCAGCCTAGACCCCATGCTTATAGTCTCCCTAATGTCCAAATGTGGAAATACATTCACTAATCAACAAGCTCAGGTCCCATCTCTTCCCCCCAGTGCTGCGTAGCCTGAGCATGGATGAAATGCCTCAGCAGCAGCCTAGACCCCATGCTTGTAGTCTCCCTAATGTCCAAATGTGGAAATACATTCACTAATCAACTAGCTCAGGTCCCATCTCTTCCCACCAGTGCTGCGTAGCCTGAGCATGGATGAAATGCCTCAGCAGCAGCCTAGACCCCATGCTTATAGTCTCCCTAATGTCCAAATGTGGAAATACATTCACTAATCAACAAACTCAGGTCCCATCTCTTCCCCCAGTGCTGCGTAGCCTGAGCATGGATGAAATGCCTCAGCAGCAGCCCAGACCCCATGCTTATAGTCTCCCTAATGTCCAAATGTGGAAATACATTCACTAATCAACAAGCTCAGGTCCCATCTCTTCTCCCAGTGCTGCGTAGCCTGAGCATGGATGAAATGCCTCAGCAGCAGCCTAGACTCTATACTTATAGTCTCCTTGATGTGCAAATGTGGAAACCTGTTTAGAGCAAGAGTGGACTGGGCTGGTGGCTGAGGAGAATGTGTGGGACCATAAACTGTACATTGAGCTGAGATTACCGTCACCGTCCTTCCTCATGCCGAAAGAGGCCTAATTTTATAGGAATTTCGCACCAATGCCTATCCTTTACGTCTACTTTGCATCTCTTCCATCACCAAAGCTTTTACAGCAATCTGTGCCTTTATTTTTTTTTCACGTTCTGTTTTTACTGCTGTTTAACACAAGGTCTGAATGAATGAACAATCTTACAACTGGCAACTTTTGAAAAAGTAATAAATGACTCTTGTTAATTCAACGATCAAGGATCTCTCTCCAATCAGCTCTCAATTTCTCTCTCCAATCAGCTGTTTGAGTTTTTGATTTTGTCTCCTCTTTCTTTTCTTGCCGGTATCCAGCTCCGTTGCTACTTTTCGCCCACCTGAAATTGGTGCAAGAATTGTAACTTTTCAAAAAAACATCGATAGAACAGGGGATGTGATTTGGTTGAGGTATGTAGTCTTTGTGAGGCCACAGAAGCTCAACCCGAAAACCGCACTGCTCCAGCTCAGCAATGGCCTCCTTGGCCGTCATTAGAAGCTCCGTCCCCGTCGCGTCTACCTCCCATGGCTCTGCACATTCTTTTCCCTTCCCTCCATCCCTCTATCCAGCACAGTTCCCAGAGCAACCGACAAGGTAGAACAGGGTTTGGCCTTCGCCTAGTCGACGACAGTCCTCGCTGCGAAGCAGACCTCTGGCTTCGTTCAGCTTTTTTTCGAAGGAGATCTGGTGCCCAATAAGCGCTCTTCTACCAGAGCTCATGCGCTATTGGAGGTGAACCATGGGCTTCAGGTGAGGCAGGGGGGTGCAGATGGCGGGCAAGGCTTTGTCGATGTTGCGGCGCATGATGGCGATGGCGACGGGGGCAGGATCAGTGAAGGGAGTCCATGTGGGCGGGAGCGGGAGAAGCTGTTGGGGCTTGCCATGGATGCGGGATAGGAGGCGCTTGTGAATGGGCTCCGCCATGCGCGGCCAGCTCACTCTGCCCTCGGCCCAGATGGCCAGCCGACAGTCCAGGTCGTACAGCTGCCACTGGCTATTTGCTGCACAGGCTTCCATGCTTTAGCCAGTAAGGTGTCAAGAGTGTGAAGGATGAGTGAACAGGCCAGCTTTCCGAAATGGCTGGGGTCAGTGAGCAGAGGAGTGAGAGTGCTGCTTAGCAGTTGGCAGAGGCTTCCATCCTGGGCAAGCAGGTTGGCTAGTTCTTTGGCATTGAACATTGCTAGCCGACTTATGCTCTTGATGGTCTTCAAAAGCAGACTTACATAGGTGAGAACGGAAAAGAGGTGAATGAGATACCTGCGCTAAGCTGACAGCGTGTCGGGCAGGTGGAGTGTAGGGGTCTGGTTGAAGTAGGCGGGCGAGTAGGCAGGGCATGGCTTTAGGGTGAGCGGTGAAGGGATCGGAGTTGCAGTAGAAGAGTGGGTAGGCGAGTGACCACCAGAGGTCCTTGCGGCGAGCGGATAACTCCCCGCCCGGCCCCTTCCTCATCGCTGCTCCTGGGAAAGGAGGTGCTGGAGGATCTTCTGGCCGAGGACGGAGTTGCCGGGGCACTCCTGGTCCCACAGCAGCTTCACCAGGCGCGCGAAGGCGGGGAAGGTCAGCTTCAAATGTCCATCCGTCAGCAGGAACTGCTTCACCGTGTCCCCCGTTTCCTTCCGCCCAACCCCATAGTAGCTTTGAGTCTCCAAAGCCAGTCCTCCGTTTTAGTAACAAGGCAGAGAGAATGGGAGGAGCCGAGGGGCAACCTTGGCTACGAGTGTGATGAAGTTGAAGCTGGGCTTGGGGTCCTGGAGAAGGTGCTGTAGAAGTCTGTCTAGTTTCTTTTGGAAAGGAGCATCGGTTTTTGTGGCTTCCGCGATCTCATCCACAATGGGCGTGAAGTTTCGAACGAAAAGCCCGACTCTGACACAATCCACCTAGGGTGAGCGTGGGCTAAAGCTCAATCGAGATCAATGTCATCGTGAACATTAGAGGGGGGCTTTGGGGCGGCAGAAGATAGCAGGCTGGCTGGAGGTTGAGAGGGTGATGCTCCAAAATGCAGATGCGGCAATCCTGGAGGTGGCCCGAAGGCCTCCCATTGACCTAGTGAGTAGGTGGTGTCAAGGTTGACTAGGCGAGGAATGAGCGGACGTAGCGAAAATCTGGTTTGGCAGATTGAGGATGTGCTGCTGGGGAATCCCAGCGACGGTGAGGAACTTAGCCGCCTCATGGCTGAAGTGATTGCAGTTGTGCTTCGTCAAGTGCTATATTCCCCACACGGCATCAATTACATTACACCCTGCTGCTAGAGCGAAGGAAGGATGCTTACCGAAAAGATCACGCTAACCGAAAAGAAAATAGGGCAAAACATTACTTTTTTTCGATTTAGTGTTCAGCCATAAGTTGCCGCCTGTTTATGAATTAGCTGCAGTGTTTAGATGGACTTAACCTAATTCAATGAATTATTAATGATTTCACTAATAGGTTTATTGAATTATTAATGATTCACTATCTTGCACGTTGTTTAAATATTTTGATAATAGCATAAAATGAGTTGAAAGACGCTGTCTTGGAAGCTAAA
Source organism: Ptycholaimellus sp. GST1_10 (assembly GCA_030248095.1). Taxonomy (NCBI): domain Eukaryota; kingdom Metazoa; phylum Nematoda; class Chromadorea; order Chromadorida; family Chromadoridae; genus Ptycholaimellus; species Ptycholaimellus sp. GST1_10. Next base: position 9,786 of record JASANA010008416.1, read on the forward strand.
CAAGGTGTTCTCGGCTGGTGCCAAGATGCGCGGCCTCATTTCCAAGCCAAACACTTAAGCTACACGAACGAGTATTACCAATTGCAAATTCGTTTCTTCCAAATTTTACTTGTGATTTATGACCAGTCATTTATGAATTTTCGTACATTGAAACATCAAAAAATTGAGTTTTGGGCAAAAATCGAAAAATTACGTCAAGCCCAAAAAATGGCCTGGAGATACCACCTAGGCGCACTTTCATGCAAAAAATCAGGCAATTTCGTTGAAAAACCAGTGATTTATGAATTTTCGTACTTTGAAACATCAAAAAATTGAGTTTTGGGCAAAAATCCAAAAATTACGTCAAGCCCAAATAATGGCATGGAGATACCACCCAGGCGGACTTTCATGCCAAAAATCAGCCAATTTCGTTGAAAAACCAGTGATTTATGAATTTTCGTACTTTGAAACATCAAAAAATTGAGTTTTGGGCAAAAATCGAAAAATTACGTCAAGCCCAAATAATGGCGTGGAGATACCACCCAGGCGGACTTTCATGCAAAAAAGCAGCCAATTTCGTTGAAAAACCAGTGATTTATGAATTTTCGTGCTTTGAAACATCAAAAAATTGAGTTTTTGGCGAAATTCAAAAAATTACGCCAAGCACCAAAAATGGTCCCGAGGCACCACCTAGGCGGACCTTCATGCAAAAAATCAGCCAATTTCGTTGAAAAACCGCGGAGTACGGGCCTGGGACACACACACATATATATATACTAGTCATATTCGTCAGTGGCCGCGCTATGCGCGGCCACCTTTTGATCAATTGCATTTATATCAATTTAATCAAAACATAATTTAATCAATCCTGATAACTAATTTGTTGCTGGAAGAATAATTAACAAATGTGAATCATTATAAATTCAAAAAAAGTAATGTAGATAATTACCGTAGAGCCTTACCATTTATTTACAGATACATTGCAATCATGTGCAAGGCAAGCTCTTCAGAGACGAAACGATGCAATTGCCTTGCGCAAGGAATCTTATTTATTGCATTCATCCTACATCAGTCAACTGAGTAGGCCGAAAAGCTAAAAAATGCACTTCATTTGAGTTGATTTTTTATGCAATTTTTGGTTAAATGTTCGCAATATCAGGACAGGGGTTGACACAGAATTGTTGGGGCATGAATTTAAAAAAAAGTTTGACAGAAAATGTTGGAAAATAAGGGAGCTATGGAGTTTCAAAGTCAAAAAATGTCCAAAAATTGCAAAAATCGAAACGTTTTTGATTGTTTCATATTTTTACCATTTTCTGTGCATCGATAACCCCAAAAAATATTGAATAACTCGTCAAGACCGATCCATAAAGCTATCATATGCCAGGATAGATGAAGAATCCAGGGAGCCCCGAGACCCCTCCCAAAATGGCATGACGCGTATTATATAAGATATATATATATATATATATATATATGCGGACAGACGGACGCAAAAATGGGGTAACTGCTTAAGCTGGCCTTGGCCGCCCGCCGCTTCGGGCAGGGCGCCAGAGCTCCTCCGGCCTCCGGGCACGGGTGCTACGGCCCCTACGCTTCGCCTAGCATGCTTCACATGCTAGGCTACGCTCCAGGGCCTCCGCACCCATGCCCTCCGGTCTCCGGAGCTCTGACTGCCCTGCCCTCCGCGGCAGGGGGCCGTCGGCCGCGCAAAAATACTGGTAATTCTCCTTGTGATAAAAACACTGCCCATGTAATAAGAGACGTATGCTGTAGCATTTAGTGTTTGTAAATTTTATCCGTTTAATCATAAATAATTGAATTTTTAAATGTTAGTCCATCCGTTTTTCAC
>JASANA010008419.1:0-42707 GCA_030248095.1 Ptycholaimellus sp. GST1_10
TGTAATTTCTTAAAGCTACACCCCAAATTTTACCAGTTCCAAAATAATAATAGTCCCACTTTAAAGGTTTAAATATCATCTTACCAATGTATATGGGTAGAATTAAAGGTTCAAAGATTCTCTCCAGCTGGTAGAGTCTGAAAAAAATCTCATCTTTTGTGCATTATTGTCAAAGGGAAATTAATATAGTGAAAAAAGAAAAAGAAAAGGTGGTTTAAACCTTTTCCCAGTTCACAATTTCAAGATTTAGACAGTCAAATTTTTACTCCACTTTTTGATGGTAAAAGAAATTAATCAACATATCTCTCCAAATACAGATGTCTTCTTCCGTCGGCCTGCTTCTGAATCCCAAGGACTGGAGTTTCTTAAATTGATGCAATGATAAACATTCCCAATTGAAAAAAGAATCTAACCTAGACCTAGATCCCATGTGACTGGGTGAAGTTCCAACTTCCTCAATGCAGCCAACAGGAAGCCAAAACCCATCTTCTCCTCCTGTTAATTCTTCAGGGATTTTCACCAAATTTATCTTTTTAGGTGCAGGTAAGTCTGCTACATAATCATTTATATCAACAATTTCTTGAAATATATTTCCATTTAAATAAACATCCAATTTATGCCAAATATTCATATCTAGATTATCCTGAAAATGTCTGAAAAGAGAGTCAGAAAGATAAAATTTGGACATGTAATATTTACCCAGAGTATAGCAAAATCTAGCCAAAAGGTGGAGATTTTTACCCTGCCTAATTTTACAATCACCTAAAAAAGCCAATTCCACATCCATTTTCCCTTTGATGGTTTTTCTTAGTTTTACTACATTACCATCATAGTCACCAGGTGGGAGTTTATTGTACTCTTTTAAATATTTTTCATAAATTTTATCCCTCTTTTCTGCATACATTTTACCACTCATATATTTACTATAGTCAGAGTCTGCACCTTTTAATAGTTTATGCTCCATTATTTCAGAGCAGAATTCAACTCTGGATATCTTCTTTCACACAACATTTTACCCTTTTTACTCAATTGATCTGAAGTTAAATCCTGCATTCCAAAATCAAACTCCATCTCTGCAAGCACACAATGTTTTCTCATCCAAGCATGCGCGCAGCACAATTTCAAGAGGGGAAGGAGCCCGTTTTTAAAAAATTAATATACACATTTTCCCAGAGCCTTTACTTTCAAATTTCAAGAAGATCAACAGTGCCAAATAAATCCTTGCAAGGAACATGAACAGAGTCAAAAGTCCCCAGTTTAAACTGATAAGAAACTCCCCAGCATATTGGAATCTGAAATTTTTTTCCCATTTCCAAAATTATTAAATTTTGAAAAAGAAAAACTTACCCCAATTATTCTATATACTATTGACAAGGCCCAAGTGTACAATTCCAGCGAGTCTGAATTCTGAGGAATACTAACCAGCAAAAAATAATTCATGTACAACGTCATATGGGACATTTTCACTAATATTCTCAAATTTACAATCCCTCCCCACCTAGACTCATCCCTCCTCAAATTGTGTGAAAAAAATTTCATCATCCGATCCCACATTAGTTTACCCACACCGACCTAAAAATCAAAATCAATAAATGTAAAATAAATACAAGCCTTAAACCAGCATATGCCTTGAAGGTGCCTCAATGTAGACGCTGTTGAGGATGTCCTGCTCAATCAAGTATGCCCCAAAGTGCTCGCACCAGTCCGATTCACAGTCATCCTGCAAATGATGCTGTATGCTGCTGCAAGCCACCTTTTCAGCATAAAATATATACCCTCACCCGCACTGACAAATGATATGGTTTTTCATCAGTGCGATTGCAGAGCAGGGCTTCGGCAACCTCTGCTGGAGTGACAGCAAGATGGTCCAGCCCTCGACACCACCTTGATTCCACTCTTTATACTATCAGAAATGGAATTGAAAAGGTCAACTTTAGTGTGAGGTTGCGTAGATGTGGAGACGCCCGAAGCGCTTGAAGAAAAAACTTCCCCGCAAATGAATGGTGAATTCACATTTGACAAGAGATATCTCATTCAAATTAATCAGGGTAGGAATGGCCTTTAAATACACTGCCATGTTAAAGGATCCCAAACAATTCAATTTAAGACGTCCAATATCAACATGCCGCAAAAATCTGAAATGTAAAAAAAAACAGTTTAAAAAAAAAATTTAAAAAAAAATTACTTTTCAAGGTTTTCCAAATCAGCCTGGGAAAGGGTAAATAATAGGTTGTAGTAGTACCCACACCTGCGCCGTACGAGCTCCGGGAGATAGAGTTTTGGGAGATACTTGTATTCAGGTTTTTTTTCTGAAATATTAAAAAAGGAAGAATGTGAAAAAAAGAGTCAGTTATAAAATTACTGAGTAAATAAGGACGCCCTGCCACCCGCTGGAGAAATCCGCCAATGTCAGGGATAACACTTTCATAGGGCTTGCTCATTTCAGTTGAAATTTTACCCCGCTCCTCAGCCGCATAATGCTTTGACCATGGGACTTTAGCTCCACGACGAATGCCGAATTTATCAATGCATTTCTCCTGAGTTCTCGAAGTTAGTCTTAGCTGGGTTAGGGTGTAGGGGTCCAGGTAGCTGTACAGGCGCTCCAGCACCAGGAGTGGGACTTCATCCAGCGATATATCCATTAGTTGCCTTTAAAAACATCACTCAATTTTACTTCACTACTATAACCATGTGGAATAGACTTTAAAAGTGGATTATTCTGAATGGGAATAAATCTTTTCATGCTCTGGAATTGAACTCTTTTCACCATATCTACACTCCAGACTTTATTTTGGAAAAAATTTCTTTTTTATTAATATTTGATTTTACAAAAGTTTTCACTTTGTAAAACCATTATTTTTTATCATTTATTTTATCCCTACTTAAAATTGAGGCCTTTCCTATGAGGCCGTTTCCTCTTGAATCTTTCCTTATTTAAACTATTTAATTTATTTTCTCAGCAATCAATTTATTATTTTCATCATGAACTGTATAATAATAAGCCTTTGGACCAAGACTACAGAATGAAGTTATGTGAGCGCCCTTTACTTTTCTATAATTTTCAGCAATTTCATCTTTTAACTGCCCTAGCATTGTGGAAGATTCTGGTGGGGAAATGTGTTTTGGGAGATGGAGGAAAACACTGTCTGTATCAAAATAAGCAACATATTCTCCATATTTAGCTAAAACTTTGTACAATGCTATCCTGGCATAGCTAGTTACACATGCACCCAGAGCAATGTTACCAGTTTTACTCATTGGCTCTATTACAGGTCTCCAGACTACCAATAATGCAGTTTGACAGGGAGTTACAAAGACTTGAGTCAACTTTTTACCAGGATCTTTTTCCAATTTTACAAAATCAATGTAATTTGTTACATATTCAGTGTGCTCAACATCCCCACGCTTGGCAAAATATCCCCATATATTATTTATTCCATCTTTTGAAAATCTCCCCAGTGCGGGATTTCCCCAAAAACCTCTTCTCTAATCAGAAGGCCCCCCCCCAAATAAAATTTTATATTCGTCCAAAATTTTAGCAAATTTTTCTTCATCTTCAGGAATTGGGCTGGATAAGGCTTTTTTTAAATACAAATTCTTAATCATCTCCTGGAACAGACTGGTGCTCTTTTCAGGGAAATGCCAAATTTCATATATATCCAATATTTTATACCCATATTTTAAGGCTAAATCAATTTCTCTTGTGAAAAAAGACCCAACAATTGCCCGTTCAGTTACATCATGGCTACAATTTAAATCTACTTTATGCAAGACAGCTTCAACTGCGCAGGCTGAGCAATTGTGGAACACCAGTCGTCCACCAATTGTGGTGCCAAGCACAGGATGTAGCAAATTTTTGGGTGGTAAAATTTGTAAATGTGCAAATCCAAACCATTCTGGAGGTTTTGGTGCAAATTCAACTTCAGACCCCAAATAAATTTCTGGATGGCCAATTGGATACTCTTCACCATTTATAGAATATTGTACAGCAGGGTATAGACTACAAAAATCATAATAAAATAAATTACAGTCTTCACTTTTTGGGACAATATAATGTTGAATGCTATTGGTGCGCCCGCCTTTTAAGCAATCTCTCAACTTTAATCCTTCACGTGGAAATAGTTTTAGGAATTTACCTATATATTTTTTCATTTTACCATCCAATTTCATTTGCTCACGTAATTTACACTCCCACATTACCACAAAAGTAAATTTCCCATAAGGTGATTCAGGATATGATGAAAGCCATTCCAGTTTCTCCATTTTCTCCAAAGTTGATGAAAATTTAGAGTCCATTTCAAATGAACGCTCAGGGAAACACTTTGGACACCCATGGAAATAACACCCATTAAACTCAAAAACATATCTTTCCCCAAATTTATCCACACCAGTCCCATCAACTTTATATCCACCAATTTTTATTTCAAAACTTTTCCTTGCCCATCTACACTTTTCCAAACCCAATTTAAACCCCATATAAGACAACCACCCCAATGCAATAGAAGACTGATTTTCCCCATCATACCCATTTGGTGGTAAAAGACAAATGCTCTTTTCAGGCATATAAACATTACGATACAATTTATTGTTCAAACTGGGAAAGGTGAGAGACTCAAATGGATGAATGTCTGGGTACTCAGCCAGCCAAGACTTTAAAAATGCTGAAATTCCTTCTCTCAAAATTGTTACATCTTGACTGCAATATTCTATAATTACCTTAGCTGGGCAATATTTCAGGCTAGGATCCTCTTCAAACTTTTTAACTTGTTCAAAATACCATTTTTTAAAAATTTCCAGAGCCTTTGGAGATTTTGTTTTGGGCATAAAATATTCCATTTTTGGAAACCTGTGCACTTTACCATCTTCATCCACCTCGGAATAGATTATAGGCATGGCTTCTCCATCCTTCTTGAAAAAAATCCATTCTGGTGTATTTAAAAGAAATGGAAAATCACCTTTATATCCACAATCTAATTTAAATAAATCTGGGTATGCAGATAGTGGGGTATTTGGGATAAACAAAAGAGCATCTCGAAATTTAATGTTCAAATGACCCAGACCCATTGATATTATTTTCTGACCCTTTCTAACAATTCCTTTTGGTAAAATCCGCATTTTAAGCAAAACCTTGTATATAAAATGATTATCATACCCACTCCCATTTAAAAAAACTATATACGAGTTTTTAAATGTATCATCAGCATAGCATTTCATCAGAAATTTCTCAATGCACAAATCCCCAGTGAAAATATATTCTTCAATTTTACCATTTTTATTCTCCCGTTGTAAAATGAGTAGATTAGCTGAATGCTCCTGCGTTTCAGGGTTTATTTGACTTTCTATATCAGCATACCAAATTGAGAACCTTTTTTTAGGGGTTACTGTCTTGGTTAAATAGCAAAAATCAAATGGTGAATGTTTTTGACCACATTTATGACAGAAAAATGTATTTTCACATTCATGCTTGGCATTTTTCAAACTTACAACACTACAAATTTCACATTTAGTTCGCTTTTCACAATATTTTAAATGAGCATCAAAACATTTTTGAGTGTAATAGAAAAAAGAGCACTGGGTACACGTTAGCTTTTCACCTCTTTCACAGCTATTTTTGCACTTTATATCTTTACAAAGTTTACATTTGCTAAATTCACACTTGTGACCCCCAGCCCTTTTAACTGATTTAAAGCACATATTACACACATTTCTAAAGCCAAATAAATTCTTGATTTTATCTGGCTTTAAAATGTAAGCGTGGTAATCTGTAGCTGATTCAGCATAAGGCTCATTAAAGTGTAAAAATAAACATGCAATATATTCACTTTTTTTATCCCCAAAATCAAATAAGGGCTTATCAGCATCGTCAAAAATAAGGAGGCGGATCCAAGGTGGGACAACTTTGGCAAATTTTGGAATTTGTTCCACGGTAAAAGGACCAGTCTTTGAGCTGAGTCCAGCCAGAGAAGTCAACTTTACAGCATCTCTTAGTATTTTATGGCATTTAACATACTGTGATCTTATTTGAACTGGATCAAAAGTAAAGTTTCTTTTCATTTCTTTAAGCACAAAAATTTCACAGGCCAAAGCCATAGGGAAACATAAATGTAGCCATGGTCTATGCTCCTTTGCCTGGCAAGGATTTACTAGGGATCTAGATTTTTTCACAAATTCATCTATAGCAAACATTTTACGCCTTCTCAAGCCTGTGCTAGCCCCGCCAATGGAACTTTCAATGGGTATATAGGTGGTTAGATGAATTTCAATATCTTGGAGACTTAGGGATTCATCACTTTGTAAAATTAAACAAATTTTTTCAGATATTGATGAAAAACTTAAATTTTTTGCGTAAGCTTTATCCGTGGATATGCAACCTTTATGCAAGGCTGTACCCACAAGAAAAATTTGAGCTGTTGCTTCATCTGGACATGTAGAGAGAATGTTAGCAAATGCAGCTTGCAAAATTTCCAAAATTTGCAGCTGTCGAATTAATGGGTCTGTGAAATCAACATCTTGCAATATTTCAATTTTATAAACAGTTTGATTTACTGGGATATTTTTACATTTTAAAGATTTAAACAATTCCAACTTAAAGTATTCGTGAGGGTTAAAGTTATCCATGTGCTCTATGTGTGGGGGAGGGGGCGATCAAACCCCCCCGGGGGGCCCCCCCAAACCCACCCCCCTAGTGGTCCAATAGGGGGGGGGGGGGAGGGGAGAGGGGGTTTAGGTTAGGATAGGTTTTTCTCCGGGGGGTAGGTTAGGTGGGGGGGTTTATTTTATTTATTTTATTCCTTTATTTTATTTTTAGGGCCCATTTTCTTTTTTCTGTAAAATAAAGGACTATACTACTGTGTAACGTGAAAATGGGTACCTCGGAACACTTGACTTTTTCACAGCCGACTGTCACTGATGCACCGCCTCCGCATATGATCGGTCAGTAGCTCACGCGCTAAAGTACAAGACTGTCAACATCAAGTCAAGCTGCATAGCATTAAAGGCACTCGATGCGGGCAGACTTGTACTCCAGCACAACGGCTGGTGAGGGCGGAGCAGAGGACGGGCTGAGCAGAGGATGGCAGGGGAGAGGATGGGCGCCAGCTGCAGCGCTTTGGGCTGTTTGAAAACGAAGCGATATCGCTCTCCTTTTATACAGCTCCTGGGATAATTTGCGTCAATTACTTGCTACGAAATTCAGACGCGTGTCACTTTTTTGTGCGAATTAGTGATAGATTGAAGCAAACTGCGACTTTGCTCTAGTTTTTCATTCTTACTTGAATTATTTGTCCCTGTCACCATTTGTTTGCACAGAGAAAAAGGGAATTATCCTGTGACATTGGCCTAGTTTTTCGCTCTTACTTGAATTAGTCGCCCCTTTCACCATTTGTTTGCATGCCTGAAAAGTCAATTATCCCTTACGAATTTCAAAGCCATGTATCTTTTCCGATCGCTGAAACACTGACAGGCTTAATTACCAACTTCCGACCTAGTTTTCACGTGCTTTGGCAACTGGTTTTGAAAATGCGCAAACAAACATCTGCAGGTTGACCCAATTTGAATATGCGCAGCCTGGCCTGTTCGCCCTCTAAGGGCTCGCGCAAAAGATCCGCCAGTGAGGGGCTCAGCCAGCGAAATGTTGAAATCCGTCCTGTCTTGCGTTTTGCTGCGGAGGAGAAGGAAGGATGGGTCCGGGATGGCTGGTGCTGGTGAGCTGGACGCTGCTGTTGGGCATCTGCTCCGGGGCCCCCATCATGGCTGGCGAAGCTGTGGAGCCCATCCTCATCCAGGAGACGGTCCTCTGTGAGGACCCCAACAGCCCCTGCCGCTGCGGTGTCACAGAGGAGTTTCTCGGCATCATGCAGTGCTCCGAATCCCTTCGCACCTTCTACTCCCCAGACCTCCAGATCACCGGCACCATACACTTGTTCCCTCTCTTTTACTCTTTCCATGGAGATGATGAAATGAGTGGGTGCTTTCAGCGAGGTGTACGTGTTCTACGGAAGGCTCCCCGAGTACTTCTTCGGCACTCGCCCCGGCAAGGCTGCTCAACGCGTTCACATTTTCTCACCTTCATCCAATAGTAGGGTTGAAAGCTTTTAGTAGACTGAAAGTTGATTTTTAAGCGAAAATGCTATAGCATGGAATATTTGTGCTTTTTTGTTTTTTTTGTTTGATTGGAAAAAATTGTGAAAATTTGTTTGAAATTTTACCCATGTTAAAACATGGGTACAAAATTTGTTCTTTTGACCTATGATATAATATGAGAAATTTCGAAATCATGAAAAATCAAATTTAGATTTTACACGCAGATTACGTTTTTTTCTCAAATCACCTATGTTTTAGCATGAAACTTTTGAAATTTTTTACAAATGTACCATAACGTAGAAAAATTTCATATTTTGATCTTTTTCTCGATTTTTTGAAATGTTGAAATATACATTGAATTTCAGGCAATTTCAGACAACAAATGCCACAGAACATCAATGCACACTCCAGAGTATATTACTCGTGATAAAGCAAAGTTATTTGTTACATATTTTAATGAAATTTTTCCTGGAAGTTTGTAGTCGGAAATTTTTTACCTATGCTAAAACATGTGTAACCTCTATTAAGCTGACAAATTTTCCAAAAGTGCATATTTTTTAAGCAAAATTTTCCCATCTAAATTGTAAAAAAAAATTTTTGGGATGCAGCATTTTCAGACTTGGGTATTTCATGTTTTGTGAAAAAAAAATCCCATGTTGTAGCATATGTGGAAAATGGAAAGCTTTGATTTCAGGTTCAGTTGATCGTGATCGTCAACTGCACCTATGCGGACTGGCGACGCTACCAGCGAACTTTCATTGGCTCCGGGGCCAACATCCTTTGCGTTCGCTTTATTTTTTGAGAGATGATAAATACAGGATGTATTGCTTTCTCCAGAAAGACGCAACATACAAGGTGCCGTTCCGCTTCCATGGAGAGTTCCCGAAAATTGGAAAGCTTTCGACTACGACCTCTACTACCTCTACAACTCCGCCTCCGCCTTCCACCACCACGACTACACCGGCTCCAGAGTGGCCTCCCCTGGTCATTCACAGCACCACCACAACGACTACGCCGGCTCCATCCTCTTCAGTATCGTCACTCGGCTGGTTCTCGGTTGGTCTTTTTCATCTCACCTTTCACCCCTCCTCTCTATAGCTTTCTCAAGCCTGAAAGTGGTGTGGTAAAGAATGAGGAAAGAGTAAGCGGGTCAGTGCCTGGTGGGGCTTCAGCGCCGCCGTCAGTACCTCTCCGGACCCGGCCAACTCTGCCTACGCCCATCCCGGTCAGCACTCATTTCACATTGCCTGCGTCTGCGACCAGTCCGCCTGCAAGCCTTCTCCAGATCCCTCCGCCTACGACCAGTCAACCTGCAAGCCAGAGGCCTCCGGCTACTTTGGCTCCGTCTGCAAGCCCGGCACCTTCAACCTGGATCCCAGCAGCCCCGTCTACGGCTCTCCCTCTCCAGATCCCTCCCCCACCTGCATGGCCTCCAATCCAGCTCCCTCGGCCAACTCTCCCAACGCTGGCTTCGTCTACGGCCAGCCCCTTGGTGCCCCAGCTCCCTCCTCCTCCTCCACCAGTGGCCCCGACTCCTCCAAGTGCCCCAGCGACTCTGCCTCCGTCTACGGCCACTCTCCCACCGACCCAGCTGCCTCCGAGTGCTCCAGCGACTCTGGCTCCGTCTACGGCCAGCCCCCCAGTGGCCCAGCTCCCTCCTCCTCCTCCACCAGTGGCTCCAAGTGCCCCAGCGACTCGGCCTCCGTCTACGGCCACTCTCCCACCAACCCAGCTGCCTCCGAGTGCTCCAGCGACTCTGGCTCCGTCTACGGCCAGCCCCCCAGTGGCCCAGCTCCCTCCTCCTCCTCCACCAGTGGCTCCAAGTGCCCCAGCGACTCTCTCTCCATCTACGACCCAGCTCTCTCCGCCTCCTTCAACCATAGCGCCTCAGGCATCCACCTCAGGTCTTTCACCTCATTTTCCCCATTTAGCATCGCCCTGGAGAGCTTTGCACTGCAGCATCCGAGTCTGTTGTAAACTTTTCTCTCCCAGCAGCATTCGACAATTCAACATTAGACATGGGTTCCTTTTTCCTTTTCCGCCCTTGCCTGCAGACTGGAGACCATTTTCGCCAGATTCATGGGTGCCTGTAACTTCCACGGCAAAGACGCCCTGCCCTCAGATGATCATTGGAAGCTTAGAGGCGAGCTCTTTCTACTTTAATATCACAACAACCAGGACAGTGGCTCGGATTCGAACGCGGACAATTGGCTTCTTTGCGATTGGGGTAGTTTGGGGGCGCAGTGGCTCAGTTATCCTGCAAGTTCGTGGGCGATCTTGGCGTCATGAGTCAGTCTATTACGAAAAGCCACAGCCTCTCATTCAGCCCCCTCCGACAAAAAATGTTCTTGCAAAAATGGCTCAGTAAAAATTGAGTGAAAATGGTAATTTCAGATCGGGTTGCTGATCGGCCTTTGCGTCACCGTCGCCGTCCTGGTGTTCATCTGCATCTGCGTCCTCTACCGCGAGTGTGTTGCCCCCTACGTCCGCCAGGTCCGCTGGCAGCGCTGGATCCGGAACAACAGCATCATCTTCCAGGTCTTTTCGCTCTCTAGTCAAATGGGCTAGAAAACAAGTCAGCTTGCTATTGCAGCAGCTCAATGCAAGTGGGGTGAGCGGGCGGAGCCGGCATGCGAGCGGGCCTGGGCAGCAGCAGGCTGCGGGCGGGCGGCAGCGGAATCCGAGTGCCCCGGGCCGCCTGGCCCAGGGTGGAGTGCGCCAGGCCCCCGTCAATCAACAGGCACACCAGGCCGCGGCGGCTGCGCTGAACCAGGTCCCTTTACTCTCACCCTCTCCCCTCCTCCCTTTGCCCAAATACCAACTTGAAGGACGGGAATGGAGGGGCGAACGGAGGCGGGAAGAAGGGGCGCTACGGGTGGCGGCTCAACAAGGCCTCTCCGGCCAAGACCCGAAGCAAGCACAAGGGCGGCTAGAAGATGTGCACATATTTATTCCAGCATTTTTTAATCTGTTGCTTTGAAAAATAATATGCTTTGTCGAAATAAGGGCTGTCTTTTTTATTTTCAACACTTAATTATGCTGCTGCTCCATTTTATTAGCCCGTGTACAAAATGAATCAAATGTTTTAGTAGGCAAACAAATCCGTCTTTTGCAAAATTTTCATTACGCTGCTTTCTTTGTGAATTTCTAGACTTAAAGGCACAGTGTCAAAAAAATGCACCTCCTCCAATCAAGCTAATATGTTTCCTAGTTACAGGCCGTCAAGTTAGCAAATGTATTTAGTTTTTCAACTTTTCAACCAAATTTTTGAGAAAAAAATTCTAAAGTTTTCTGTGTTGTAGCATAGGCAAAGTGAAAAAAAATCATGGAAATTTTAATACTGATTTTAAAACAACTAAAATATTGAGTCAAACAATGGTGAAATCGAGGCACTGAAGCGCGGACCAAAAATAGGTGTTTTTGATGGTTTTGCAGGTTTTCCCTACATTTTCATAGCTTAAAAATTTTTATGCAAACAAAACCCTGATTTTTGAAATGAATGCATCAAAATTGACCCATAATCATAAAAATAAGTCAAAACTATTTCAAAAGAATTTTTACACATTTTTTTGAAGGTAAAATTCATGAAATTTTTCTCCATTAATTTGAGATGTGCATTTCAAAAATCAGGGTTTTGTAGGGAAAACCTCCAAAAACCATCAAAAACACCTATTTTTACAGTTCTTGGGTCGTGCGCTTCATACTGATTCGATTTTACCCAATTTTTCGACTTAATATTTTACCTGTTTTTATCCACTATTGTGCGCCACAAAGCAGAAAATCAGTTAATTGGCATGAATTTTTCATCCTTTGCCTATGCTACAACACTAGAATTTTTTCTCAAAAATTTACTGCTAACTTGGTGGCCTGTAACTAGGAAAAATATTAGCTTGATCGGAGGAGGTGCATTTTTTTGACACTGTGCCTTTAAACGTGCGAGGTGATCCTTACTTTGCCTTTGAGCTTATCTTCTTATGCGAGCTTCATGCTTCTTTTTCATAGTCTTTGCTGATGATCATGCTAATCCCCGAAAAAATGGTTTATCCAGATAACTGTACACCAAATGGCCAGCAAACGAATATTTTTTTGATTCCCGCTTGGCAGGAATATAAATCAGAGATGTGTACATGCAGAAATATTGTGCCTAGGGAAGAATATGTGCCTCAAAGTCCCTCGGTGCAGTAAAATGAAGTCTGTTCACAGTAAGCTCCTACTACAGGTCAAAAATCCCCCTCAACGAACAGAAGCCTATTCATAAAAAGGTGGGGTCATGAATTGCTGATAGCTGTCGGCCATGTTGTAGGCTGCTGCAGCGCTCATTGGACTGGAACCTATTGGGAACGGGGCCCAAGATCCGCGTCGGAAGCCTGACCCACCTCGACTGCCCTTGAAAGTGTTGCGTGGCTGGAAGCGTGGGTTGTTGAATCCGAATCCTGACATCCTGGCTATACCAACACCCTACTCATTAACTGTACAAAGGGGAAGAGCGAAAAAATGAGCAACCAAATGGATTGTGCCGATGCCCTTTTGAGGATGATGGGATGTTAGCTTCCTCCTTCCCGTCGTCACATGCAACAACTTCAGCATCATCGTGATCAGGTTCACCGTCTGTAAGCTCTGCATCAGGTGTTTTAGGCAGCTCCTCCTTTTCGCACGAATCGTCTGAAAAATGGAAAGGGTTGCGATGAAATATTGAAACAAGGTATTATCGGCTATCGCCAAGATGCGCGGCCTTTGTTCCAGTATAAGTCATAACCACTAGTTACATTACAAAACTTTTTAATTCACATGGTTGATATATACCTGGCAAAAATCAGCTGATTTCATTGAAAAATGGATTTATGCATGTTCAATTTTTGGAAACATCAAGATTTTGGGTTTTTACCTATAAATCAAGATAAAATAAATATTTCAAAAAATCTTTTGCCAGCTTTAAGATATTACTTTGATGGACGTACCTGGCAAAAAAATCAGCTGATTTCATTGAAAAACTGGATTTATGCATGTTCAAATTTTTGAAACATCAAGATTTTGGGTTTTTACCTATAAATCGGGATATAATAAATATTTCGAAAATTCCTTTTGACAGCTTCAAGATATTACATTGGTGGACGTAACTGGCTAAAATTCAGTTAATTTCATTAAAAAACCAGTGATTTATGAATTTTTGTATTTTGAAACATAAAAAAATTGAGTTTTGGGGAAAAATCGGAAAATTACGTCAAGTAAGAAAAATAGCCTGGAGATACCACCCAGACAGACCTTCAGGTTATTTCGTTGAAAAATCGCAGAGTATGGTCCCCAGAAAGATTATATATATATATGTGCAGACAGATGGACGTAAAAATGTGGTAACTGCTTAAGCTGGCCTTGCTCATCTGCCGCTTCAGGCAGGGCGCCAGAGCTCCTCTGGCCTTTGGGCACGGATGCTACGGGCCCTACGCTTTGCCTAGCATGCTTTGCATGTTAGACTATGCTCCAGGCCCTCTGCACCCATGCCCTACACCCTCCGGAGCTCTGACGCCCTGCCCTCCATGGCAGGCGGCCTGCGGCCGCGCAAAAATGACCTTCTTCAGGCGCATGAATAGTGATGTCGTCCTCATCCACCGGTTTTTCAGCCCCCTTTTTTTCTGAAATAATCGTGGTCAAATGAATGCCAAAATTCCAAACATGAAACTTTTTGACGTTGCATCGTCTGCCGATATATTGGCTTGTTTGGCTGGAATGAAATTTTTTCATCAATACCAACCAATTTTTTCATGCTAACTTTTCGCAGTGTTTTCATCGCTCAGAGTCTTTGCTTCACCTATGAAGACAAGCTTTTATGCCATGCAAAAGTAAACGCTAGGGCTGAACCTTTTGGGCGACCTCTTTTATTCAGAGTGAAAGGAGGTATGTGGCGCAGTAGCAGCGGTTTAATGTCGTCGTACTCTATGTTCCGCTTCAGCGGGACCAGAAGCTCCTGGCCCCCTGAACGTGCCACAATGTATGGCGGTTTGGGTAGTTTGAGAATGCGCTCATCCTCAAAATCCATGGTTAAAATACTGAGCAAAAGTAGGTCGCTTAAATAGACTGTTAGCCTTATTTTTCAACTTAATTGGCACTTACCTCCTGAAAAATTACTTTGGACTTGTTTTTCTCATGCAACCTAATTTACAAGGCAATTATTAGGTTATAAAATGGGTGGGAAATTAGAGCATTAACCGCTGAAATGGACTCGCTTCTACAAGTTCGCCTGCTTTCGCCTCATGCCAAGCTACCCGTCCGAGGTTCAAGCCACGCAGCAGGGCTAGACCTGTTTGCTGCCCATCAATATATAATTCCAACTAAAGGTTGGCTGAAAATCTGAAATTTTTTGCTGCTAGCAAAAGTTTTGAGGCAAGTCGGTCGTGGCCACTGATCTTCAAATCAAGCTGCCTGAAGGCTGCTATGGGAGAATCGCGCCCAGGTCTGGCCTAGCAATGCAGTACTTCATTACAGTTGGCGCCGGTGTCATTGATCCTGACTATAGGGGAAATGTGTCTGTTGTTTTGTTCAATTTTTCATCGCAGCCATTCGTGGTGCAACGTGGATGCAAAGTCGCACAGTTAATTTGCGAAAAATTTGTTCTACCGAATGTGATCCAAGTGCCTGAGCTGGACTTTACTGAACGAGGTGATGCTGGTTTTGGTTCAACTGGGATGTGAAAAAAATACGTTCTGATCCATGCCAGCAAAAAGAAGCAATAATTAGATGGGGATAGCCCTATGCGGAAATCGCCATGGAGTCAACTGGATGGGAAAGCAAATGGTAAGAGATTCCTGGTCGGGACGAGTCCAACGAATGGATGTGGTCCCGCCTGTGCCGAAGATGAACAGCTCAAGCGGGTCAACCGTGTCAATCTCCTTAAAACTGCTTCTTTTCTCAAAATTTCTAAACTGAAATGTCAGAAAGTATAAAAAATAAGTTGATACTAATGGAATTGTGTATATAAAACACCAATTTCCATTAGCATGAAATGAATTTTTATATCTTGGGTCAAAAATAAATGTCAAAAAATAATATTTGCACTAGTGGAAATGTAGGGGGAAAAATGAACATTACCATTAGTAAGTGGATATTTTATAATTTTCTAGGTCGAAAAGAATTTGTAATAGAGTGAAAAAAGGGACCGCAAAGCTTCTGGACGGGGCATCGATATTCGCCTCCTGCGTCTTTGCGACGAGCTCTGATATTAGCAGCTCGAGGCTATCCCCCATGTACTGCTTGCCGAACAACTAAAATGCCACTGTGAGCCTTTTTTTCGGGAAAAACGTTATAATACCTTGATGGTGTGCGAGTGCAGGTATTTCTGTCGCTTGATGAGGTTGTCCAGCGAAGGATTGACCGTCTGCGTTGATTTGCGGCTGAAAAAAGGGCAAAATGAGGAAATTAGAAATGTAATTGTTTTGAGAAAAACAGCTTACAATTCGCTTCCTTTCAGAGTGTCCTTTTCGTGAAAGTGACAGATGAAATCGATGAGCATCTCCTAGAAATAATTTGGAATTATCTAGAAAGTTAATACTAAAATATAGCCTTTGAGATCTCCTGATTGTAAGCGTAGAGATGAGTCCAGACGGGGCGCTGAACTTGCAGGAGATTTAGAATGAGGCCCAAGGTCCCTCCCAGTGGCCTAAATACTGTCAGATTTAGCTTTTAAATAAGTCCATAAAACTAAATTACTCTCTTCCGCCGATGTAGTAATGGGTGATCTTGGTTGTGTAGCCGAGGAAGTGGCTCGCCTCCTTGATCTCCTCGGAGGATGTGAAGGTGCAGTCCAGCAGTAGCAGTCTCTTGGTTTCCACCGGCTTCCGCACGAGCGCTGGCATTGTGATTGCCGCAAGCAGAGAGTCTTTGACAGCAATCAACTCTCTCCCGAAATTGGTCTGGTGGGTGAAGATTGAGCGGAGTCTTCGCATGCTGTCCATCCCCTCCGAAAAGCCATCAATGTACACCTGCCGAAAGGCAAGTACACGAAAGATTCTGAAAAATAAAATTTTTAGAAAAAATAGAAAAAATAGAAAAATATAATAATACTGGCTGGTGCGAAGGGGTTGCGCCATGATGTGAACGTAGAAGATCCCTTCTGAAGTTATTGTCTTGGACATTGACCAGGAAGGGAGTGGGATGGATGCTTGAAGTGGACTTCGGCTGAAAACGTGTGGAAGGGGCAAATTTTTATGCCAATTTAATTTCTTAAAAAATGCTAACTCTTCCCCATGAGGAACAAAGAATTCGAAGCGGAGTGTGTTTGTGAAGGATGAAATTTTGAGATAATCCAGCTCGCACTAAATTTTTACCAAAAATTTTTTTCAGAAAAAAAATAAAAATTCAGACTTACGATTGGAAGTTGATCCTTGGGGCAGGTCATGAAGATGGTGATACCGGTGGTCGGGTTGGCCATGTTGTCGAAGGCGATGTTGGCAATCCGCAAGGGCGTGAGGCTGGTGGGGGGAATGGTGTGTGGAGGAGAATAAGTTGGAGGGGTGTTGGAAGCCTCTCCTGTGAGTAGAGATGAGACTGAAGGGAGGCTGACTGAGGAGGGTGCCTCCATCTCCTCTTCCCGAATCAGGCATGCGCTCAGAAAGGCTGGGAGGTAGGTTGAAGCTTGACAAGAGGCGGGAGGCGGGCGAACATCGCTGTCGTATCGCACCCTACCACCCATCCGCCTTTTCTTGTTCAATTTCCTCCCCCGTCCTTTTCCCTTGTACGGGAGGACAGACTCAGCCAAATTTCCGCTAGGCCCACTCTCGTCATCGAGAGTAATAATCTCTGGAGTTGGACGAGGGTTCAAAGAGGCTGGCTGGCTGGAAGGCCCTGGTAGGAGAGGAGGGAAGGAGGTTCTTTCTAGCGCGTCAAAATAGCCCTGGAAATTGCTACTAGCCTGCTGGAAGCGGCCTTCTATCCAAGGCTCTTGTTGTGGGGTAGTAAGGGGAAGTTGAAGCGGTTGAGGGCCAGTGACAGGTGTGCCCGAAAGTGCGGCAATTGCCTGCCTACCATCCTGGAGAGCCCCCTGTCCAAGCTGACCTGGCGAGAAAGGTTGAAAGAGGCTGGAAGCTGAGGGGGAAAATGGGAGTGTGTGGCGAGGAGAGGGCTGAGGAGTGTTGAGTGGGGTGAAAGCGGGATAAATAGCTATAGGTGTGAGTGGAGGAGGGAGGGGTGTTTGGAGAGGTGTGGAGGGGGCTGGGAATTCGGCATTGCCTCTCCCGGGCCATCTTCAACCGCTCATAGAGCAGACATAAATCAAACAAAAGTGCTTACCTGGATTGTGGAATAGGCGTAAAGCCACTTGAGGGAGTTTGCGGTTGTCCAAAGGGGTTGAGGATGAAGTCTCTGTCCCAGGGAGAGTTGGGGTCCATGCCCCTTTCCCAAACCCTTTCCCTTTCCACGCTTAGTGATACTACGCGTTCAGCCGTAAGGGATAAAATAGAGTAAATCATTCAATGCGCCATAATTGAGACTGATGGTAAATTTCCGAAAAACCTGCTCTTACTACACAGCGTACGCTAAATGTCTATTTCCCCCACCATGCTACGAAATTCGTAGCGTGGTGGGGGAAATAGGGCAATTACTTTCTGCCCTAGTGAATGAGGTGTTGCGAAAAATTGCAAGGGGAAAACCTGAGCTGATTGTTGGCCTATAAAACCAGCTGGTAGAAGGGGGGCTTTTACCAGCCAGTTGCAGAAATGCCCTCCTCTTCCTCATCCTCCTCCTCTTCCACCTCCACCGCTCCCTCTACCAAGTCCCCAGCCAGCTGTGGTGCGTCAGAGTGTGATGGCTATGCGCGCTCTTCGCTCGAAAAGTTTTTTCCCAAGCTAGCAAACTAAAACGGATGATAGCTCATAGGTATGTTTTAGGATGTATGCGTCGTGGCTAGATCTTTCGGTGCAAACGCTGGAAGCTCAGAAAAGTCTGGTTTGGGGGATGGTTCTTGAGAACTTTCGCTTGCGCAACAGAGTGAATCAGCTCGAAAACTTTCTCCCACCTGAAGCTGCCCAATTTCTGGTTTTTTGAAGCAGTTTTTTTCATGAAGAAAGTGGGAGATTAATTAGGAAGTGGAGACCTCTGCCGAGACTGAGACTAGGGTGGTCTCAAAGGTGCTGAAGAAGAAGAGGAAGAAGAAGAAATTCCACTACCCTCCAACCTCCGACTCTTCTTTTTCAACTGATGGGCCTGAAAGACACCCGACTCTCAAGTCTTCTTCCTCTTCTTCTTCCGAAGCTGTCACGGCGGAGTGTAGCAGTGCTCAAGGCAGAGATGCGGCCGAAAAACTGGCTAGCTCTTTCAGGGAAGTTTTTTTAGTCATTTTCCTGGATTTTTTAGGCCATCGTCAGAAGCGGGCGCTACAAAGGCCTTGTTGGACGCGTGATAGGGGCAAGCTCAGGCGATCGCATAGTTTTAGAGGATATTTGTGATGGCATGAGTACCTGTCGTGTTGCAAAAGATCATGTTTTATTTGCATAGATGCTAAGCCGCTTTCTTTCCTGTCAGAAGCAGTTTAAAAATTCTTCCTCCCAAACTTCCATCCCAATCGAATTTTTAGAGGTAAGAATTAATTAGATATATTCACTTAATTTTGAGTTAAAATTTTCCAGGTCAGCGACATCGAAATTGAACCAAGCAAAGTAAGATATTTAATGTAATTTCTAAAATGGACATAAATATTTTTAGGTGGGAGATGATAATGAAAAAATTGCACTTGAAGCTAAAATTGTGGAGCTCGAACGTGAACTGGCTAAATTCAGATTTGCATATATTTTACTCCGTAAAAGAAGGTGCTGCTGCGAAGAAGTAGTGCCTCGTCTTTATTCACGCCTTCGACTATTGTATTCATTTAAAAACATGGTTATAAATTTTATAAAAAAAATATGAATGAAATCATGATAATTTTAGAGTTCGAAATTAGTTGAAAGTATGGATTTATTTTCACGTGATGATCCAGTCCCAGCAAAAGTGCGAGCAGAGCCACTAGTAAATTTGACATATAAAGTTGATAATTCATCATAAATTCAAAAACTAATGTTTGAAAAAATTGAAAGGCTTTTCTGCAAGCAATGGAGACGTGGAAATGGGAGTCAAGAGCCGAGGCTGAAAAAGATGAAATTCTGAACAGTGTCGCTTGGTATAGTAGAGTTGTGAATATTCCCCGTGAAGATCCGATCCCTTTCCATCGTCGTCCTACAAATTCGCTTGTTCTTCGGCCAAAATAAAATGTCTTCTCGTTAAAAATAACTATGAAAGCAAAAAAGCTGAATGTTAGCTTTGGGAGATTTTTAATGCTGGAAGGAGGAGCAGAAAAGTGCAATAAGGGATGTAGGCCCACTGAGTGAGGGCATTCGGAATTTCGGGCACGGATGGCACCCGGGTGAATGGGAGGAGCCTGTAAACAGGGCCCGCTCACAGAGCGAGTGCGCTGTGAGCAGGCCTTCTGCAAAATGCCGCCTGTCTAATCCCCCCTCTCCCGCATCAAAAACGCCGAGTAGTACTAGGGCAGAAATAAATAGCCTGCCAAGTTCAGCAAGAAATATAATAGCGAAAACGCTTGTCTGCATGCTCTTTGGAGCAGTGGGGGAAAGCATTAAATGCTCAACTTAGAGCGTAGGTATCAAAAGCGAATTACTGCGTCCAACCAGAAAATACTATTTTCACCCGTGTATACTGGGGGGCTATGTAGTCATAGACGTTTTATCAACTAAAAGACGAGTTAGCAGAGGGTGTATGGAGAAAGATGAGTCACTATACTGGTCGAAAATAGTGGCTAGAATGGAAGAATCCAAAAAATATTAGCAAGGTACTCAGAAGCTAAAATAAGCCGGCAGATCATAACCATATAATTATCCAGATATGGCTAATTTTCAGGAATTTTCCATTTAGGAAAAAATGTATTTCTTTTTCTACGTATTTCGTATTTCTCCACTAGTGTAGCGATAAAATTAGACGATCATACCTATCGATTAAGTTTTGCTGAGGATGAGCGTGAGAGTTACCTCAAGTGAAAAGCTGTTGGTTAGGCTGGCGCTTAGCCAAGAGAAGCGAGCAGCTGCACATAGATTAATCAACAAAAAGGAGATGGAAATTTGACCAGGTGTTTGGCCAAGAGAACGTCTTCCTGGTGACGGATCCCAATCTAGAAAGGACAGCTGAAGTTAGATCGGCCAACAACCATCAAAGACGCGAAAGATGCAGTGCATATCTTATCTAAAGCTGTTGCCTTGACCTGTCGCCTCAACTCTCACGCTCATCCTCAAGGACAGTTCCTTTGAAACGCCATCGTCGACAAATCCCCCTAATCTCGTACAAGAACCCCTGAAGGGAAAGAGTAGGAGAAAGGCTACCCGATCACAGCTCATCAATGAATGCCTCAACAGCATCCACAGCCACTTCGGTCGAGGAACTGCTGGGCAGAGCATTTCACAGTGTAAAAGCGGTCTATGGAGCCTTCCTGCTGCTGGTGAGCGCCATCCTGCTCTGCAACAGCCTTTTCCTGCGAGTTTTGCGCTACCAGTGGCAGGAGAAAGGTTCCCCACCCACCTCCAAGAAGGGCAGCTTGGGCAATAAAATGGAACAGGCTACACCCGGCTCATTTTTCAAGAGTACATCGCCAAGCACGATATCCGAGTGGCGCTCCTCGCCATCCCCTTCGTCACCTACTTCATCAACTGGCGTCCTTTCTGCCCAGCCTTACCTCTTCCCTGCAACTGCCTGGCCTTGTTTTGCAGGCGATGAATCCTTTGCCAAGCTTCCCAGCGGGCAATGGGCCACCCCTGCAATTGAGCTCCTGCGCCTCCCCAGCCCTGTGGAGCTTCAGGGAGGCAGAGAGTGAATCGTTTGCAGCAGAGTGCTGAATGTGGCCAAGGTGCATGCGGACATCGTGGTGCTGAACGTCTCCTTCGCTCTGCTCTTTGCCAACGCCTGCTACGGGAACCTTCTCCTGGCGGCGGCCTCCTACGATCGCTACAAGGCTGTCGGCTCCTCTAGTCTCTACTACAAGGACGTCCACTATCTGCCACGGTTGGGATTTGGATCCGTTCGAGTTTTTGTACTTTATAAGGCGCAATTTATGTGTGAAGAGGAAGCATCAGCCAAGAGCCGATACCCATTAAATTCTTCCCCGCCCTGAAGATTAAGTTTCGACACAAGTGTCTGTATGAATTATTTTCCCTACTTCATTCCTGCTGTCATAAAAATGGGGGTCAGAAATCCATGGGTCACGCAAGTTTGCATTAGTTTCATTCTGCTTCTTCATTAGTTAATTTTAAGATGCGGAATTCGATAGATTCAAAATGTGGGATTCTAGATTTAAAAAATCACGTTTCATCAATTCTAATGATTTTGTGCAAGGCTACAGATGTCATCTCTGTGCCCCAGCCATTTCACGAAAATCGGATTGGTTGGCCTCATCATCATCATTTTTGCGCGGCCGAAGGCCGCCTGCCGCGGAGGGCAGGGCAGTCAGAGCTCCGGAGGCCGGAGGGCATGGGTGCGGAGGCCCCGGAGCGTAGCCTAGCATACGAACTAGCTTGAACTAAAATAGGAAAACAATGTGGCAGTGACCCTGAAGAAGGTATTAAGACAGACTTTTTGGTAGGGTTAAGAATTGGTTGACCACTTTTTTTTCTGACCCCCAATTTTTATTGTTGGATATTAAAAAGCAAACATTTTTTTACTATGTCCTAAAAGGAAAGCCCATATAATGGTCTACTTCGGCCACAGCAGCTCATTTTGTGAGGCAGGGTCAGGCAGGATGTCGAAAATCCTGGTTTTTTGACCTTCAGCAATAAAATAGCTGCTGTGAGCCACAGTCTCAATGGATTTCAAAAATTCCAAGACGGGTATACTCCCAAGAAATTGTACAATAAAACTGAGCCTTTAAATGCTTCAAGTTGACACTTTTTTGGGGCGTAAAACGCTCATAAAATTGAAAAACACGAAAATGAGAAAAAAAATTTTAGCAAAAAAAATTGATTTCACCAAAAAATTTTGGGTTTGCATGCAAACGAGTGTGATTTTTGAAACCAGCGTTAAATTTTGGTCCAGAAAAGTAGTTTAGTTTTCATCTAGAGGTCTGTTCCGTTAGGACTTCATGGCAATGTTTGATGGTAACTACCAAAATGGCCCTATGTTATAACATAGGCAAAAATTGGGGAAAAAATTTTTTGCTTCAAAATTGGATTTTTTGGGCAGGAATCATCCCTCTATGATGCCTTCCACCTCGCTGTGTCATTTGTTTGACCAATATGTTCTTCAATTTGAAGAAATTGAAATGCCCATTTTCCTATCCTTTAACATTGCCTATGCTATAACATAGGAAAACAGGCGCTTCAGTTTATGCAGATTGAGACTATTTTTGCGCGGCCGAAGGCCGCCTGCCGCGGAGGGCAGGGCAGTCAGAGCTCCGGAGGCCGGAGGGCATGGGTGCGGAGGCCACGGAGCGTAGCCTGGCATGCGAAGCATGCTAGGCGAAGCGTAGGGGCCGTAGCACCCGTGCCCGGAGGCCGGAGGAGCTCTGGCGCCCTGCCCGAAGCGGCGGGCGGCCAAGGCCAGCTTAACCAGTTACCCCATTTTTGCGTCCGTCTGTCCGCATATATATATATGTGTCTTTCCGGGGGCGGGCCTCCGCGGTTTTTCAACGAAATTGGCTGATTTTTTGCATGAAGGTCCGACTGGGTGGTATCTCCAGGCCATTTTTTGCGCTTGACGTAATTTTGCGTTTTTCGCCCAAAACCCAAATTTTTGATGTTTCAAAGTACGAAAATTCATAAATCACTGGTTTTTCAACGAAATTGGCTGATTTTTTGCATGAAAGTCCGCCTGGGTGATATCTCTAGGCCATTTTTTGGGCTTGACGTAATTTTTCGATTTTTGCCCAAAACTCAATTTTTTGATGTTTCAAAGTACGAAAATTCATAAATCACTGGTTTTTCAATGAAATTGGCTGATTTTAGGCAGATACGTCCGTCGAGGTGCTATCTTGAAGCTGGCAAAAGGAATTTCCGAAATATTTGTTATTTCTCAGTTTATGGACAAAAACCTAAATTCTTGATGTTTCAAAAATTTGAACATCCATAAATCGATGGTTTTTCAATGAAATCAGTTGAATTTTGGCATGTACGTCTCTAATGGTGATATATTGAAGTTGATAATAGAATTTTTTGACACATTTATTATTTCTTGATTTATAGTCAAAAACCTAAAATCTTGATGTTTCAAAAATTCGAACATCCATAAATTACTGGTTTTTCAATAAAGTCAGCTTAGATTTGGCAGATACGTTTGCTGCAGCAGTATCTTAAAGCAGTTAAAAGGAATTGCTTAGCTTATTATCTGGAACAAAGGCCGCGCATCTTGGCAACAGCCGAGAATACCTTGTTGGTCAAACAAATGACACAGCGAGGTGGAAGGCATCATAGAGGGATGATTCCTGCCCAAAAAATCCAATTTTGAAGCAAAAAATTTTTTCCCCAATTTTTGCCTATGTTATAACATAGGGCAATTTTGGTAGTTACCATCAAACATTGCCATGAAGTCCTAACGGAACAGACCTCTAGATGAAAACTAAACTACTTTTCTGGACCAAAATTTAACGCTGGTTTCAAAAATCACACTCATTTGCATGCAAACCCAAAATTTTTTGGTGAAATCAAAGGCTCAGTTTTATTGTGCAATTTCTTGGGAGTATACCCGTCTTGGAATTTTCGAAATCCATTGAGACTGTGGCTCACAGCAGCCATTTTATTGCTGAAGGTCAAAAAACCAGGATTTTCGACATCCTGCCTGACCCTGCCTCACAAAATGAGCTGCTGTGGGCGAAGTAGACCATTATATGGGCTTTCCTTTTAGGACATAGTATAAAAATGTTTGCTTTTTAATATCCAACAATAAAAATTGGGGGTCAGAAAAAAAAGTGTCCTTGGCTTCTTAAATTTTCTTGATTTTCTCCAAAAGGCTGTCTTAAGGCCGTAAAAATGGAAATCTGAGACAACAAAATTTTCCGGAAATTTTGCCTATGCTTTAACATAGGGTTAAACGTTGAGTGCAAATTTTCAATCAATAGAATCAATAGAAATAGAAATAGCATAGGAAATAGTCTATTCAGGATTGACCTATTTTTAACAAAAAAGGAAACCAATGTGGATATTTATGCAGCAAAAATGAATATTTGAGACAAAATTTTTTCCACAACATTTTGCCATAGGGCCAAATGTTGAGTGCAACTTTTCAATCAAAAAATTCGGATACTTTCAAACCGAAATCCAACGTGTTGTATATCAAATTTAACGCAATAATGTGAATTTAAACGTGGTTATGGTTCACTTCTTGGCCAAACCATTCTATTTGAGCTGTCAGTTTTTTGTGCTAAAATTGAAAAACTAAAATTTTTGATTTTTCAAAATTACGTTTTTAGGAGCAATCTATTGGAAAATTGAAGTAAACCATATTTTTCGTCTCCAAATTACTTTTCGATTGATATGTAGAAGTCTACATTTATCTAAACTTTCCAAAACAAAATTTTTCAAAAACTGAAATTGCAGGTTTTAAAGGTTGAAAAAGTGCATGTTACAAAAGTGACCATATCAGGCCAACCAATAAGTTTTTCAGGAAACGGCTCAGGCACAGAGATGAGAACTAATTTGCCTTGGATCGTGGCACAAAATCATTGGAATTGGAGAAACTTGAACTTAATAAAGGCTATCTTGGGTCTATCAGGTTCTGTGGCCTAATGAATGTAGTGTAGTGAGCAGCATTGTGGAGATGCCGATTGGAGGGTTCGGAGGGAAGTGGGAATTCTGATGTCAGCATGCATGGTGGGTGTACCGCTGCTTCGTCTTCTCACCTTGGCACCTGTCTACTGGCACTGTGCAATTGTTCCGGGCGCATTTCTCAACTGGGGCTGTTTGGAGACACTGCGATACGTTGTTGCCTTCTTTTTCAAACACATTCACTTATTTAGAAGGTCGAAAAACACTTTCAAATTTTTTGATTCCGAGCAGCCTCGAATTTGAAACTCATAAGTAGCCTAAAAATTGAAACTCAGAAAAAATCCAATTTTTTATTGAAACTATATAGGCTAGTTTTGATAGCAAGGTCTTCACCTATCTCTACTGATGTCGTTTTCTGTTATTTAATCCGATTCACATTTTTTACCCAGGAGCCATCGATGCCAGAGCTGGCAGTGTTTAGCCTTTCCTGGGTGTCAATGCTGACCTTCGGCCTTCTATTTGTCGCCCGCTACATCAAGAGTGCGCAAACTCAGGTCCATCTCTTTCAGCAGTTTTTGTGACCTCGCATATATTTCAAACGTTCACAATATAAATCAATGAGGACGCCAATGGGTTAGTTTGCAACAAAACAGCCATATTTTCAGTCAGGCCCTGCCTGGAGTCAGGCCCCAAGTGAGCGAAAGATATCGCTGCTCTTGCTGCTGGATTTGCTGGCAAACCTCATCTGCGTGCTCTCCTTCCCACTCGATGCACTCTGCTGGCAGCAGCTCAAGATATACGAGCGCTGGGTTTTACCTACGCATTTGTATTCGCAGGCTTTTCAAAATATGCAATTAGAGTTACAATTGCGGGCTCTCAAAGTAACAAGATATCAGCGTCTGTCGCCGATAGGTGCACGGCCAACGGGACTTGCTCAGATTACTCAATCACTGACTAAAGTTCAACGTTCAAATTGATATGTGTAAAAATACTTGTCGGTGGGTCAGGGTGTAGGGTAACTTATTAAAAATTAAAATTAAATTAAAAAAGTATGGCGCTCCAACTAACTGGCATAAAAAATTTGCCATCTTACCATTTTTAACATTTAGTTTTAAATATTAAAACTTAAAATAGCCTGAATTAATATTGTTATTGATTTTAGAACCAAGTAATAGTAAAATTGTCCAGTTTTGAGCCTAAAAGCTAGAAAATTCATTAAATTGCAATTTTCAACATTTAACTTTAAATGTGTGGCGTTTCCCAAGCCAGTTTCGGTGACCTTGGGCCGATGAGGCGAGCAGAGAGGTGCCTAGTTCATTCGGTCTGTAAACCTGCCCCTGTCGCCATCCCATTTTCCCTGCTCAGTGCACGACTAAAGAAATCCTTGCTACGTTCCTGCTGTAATGCACCACAGCGTTTGGTAGAACAGAGAGCTAGGTTGCTCAGCTGTACCCTACAACCGACCACCTCTACAAAGCCAACTACAATGCCCAGCCCAACAGCGCCCTTTCTACAACTCCAGCCTTTGATCTCGCTGCCTTCTAACAACAGCATTCGAGTCAACAGCTCCAGTCACCAATCTACCGTGATAGGACAGCGAATCAAGACCAGCCTGCAATGCCGGCCTTTGCTTCACTGCTAGACCGAATCACCTGCAGCGACAGAACTTCACTCAGCCAGATCCGGCCTCGTGAACTTTGATATGGCGGCATCTGCAACTACGCTGCAAGGAATTGAAAATTGACTTTGAGTCTATTTTCAATGTCCAATCTTCACCAGCAACATTGCAGCTCCAAGTTTCACGCTATCCTTGATCGGATATTGCAAAACTCTCTATGTCAAGCAACGTCATCGATGACGTCAGCCAACGTCAGTGCCACCGTACTTTGCTGCAATGGGTCCAGAAGCAAACTGAAAAGTTCCTCTTCAAACAACAGCCCGCTTCAATGATTTCACTCTATCCTTATGGATTTTGCGAAATAATTCTATGCCAACGATCGAGACAAGATTTGACTCTGCTGCCTGGCATTGAAAACTAACTGCTAAGTTTCTTTTCATGCCATCTTCGCGAGCATTGTCAACAGAATTCATTATCCTTGAATGGATTCTGAAATTCTCGACTGCTGCCAGCCTACCAGCTCCAAAACAACTTCGCTGCCGGACTTTGAAAAATTGGCTATTGTCAGTTTTCAAAGCACTCTGCTGCCAGCCCCAGTCTACGTCGGCATGGAATCAACTTTGCTGCTTGGGCATTGAAAATTAACTGCAAAGTTGTTTTCATGCCATCTACGCAAGCACCGTCAATGGCAATTTCATTATCCTTGAACGGATTCTGAAATTCCCTGCAGCTACCAGCCACCAGCGGAATCTTCGCCTCTGCTGCTCAAGTTTGAAAATTGGCTCCAATCAGTTTTCAATCTCACTGCTGCCTGCTGTAATCTTCACTGGCCAACAGCAGCCAGCTATCCAGCAGAAGCTTTGCCTCCGCTGCTCGAGTTGAAAATCGGCTCCGATCAGTTTTCAAACTCACTGCCGCCTGCTGCAATCTTTGCCGGCCAGCACAGTTTATAAATCCTTTCGGATTTGTAAACTTTTGAGCATTGCTGGAAAAGACCAGCCCAATTCAGAATCGGCCACTGCCTTTCGACATCGCCACCTAGATTTACTAATCTCTTATAATTACGTAAATCTTCGAGTAAGAAACTGGAAGACATTTGGTGAAACCGATTCAGAATCAGCCTCTGCTCTTCGATGATTGACAGCGGCCTGCACGGGCACAGCCTAGTGGACTGCATCTGCTGCGGCCTCTATGCCCTGCTGGTCATCTGCAACCCCAGCCTGCTTGCCTACGGCCAGAAGGACTACTTCATGGACAGCGTCAACTGCGAGTGCAACACCTTCAAGGCCTTTGCCCTCTGTGCACTCTCCGTCAACGGCACCGGCCACAAAGGACCCTCCAGAGACCTGTGCCCTCCTCCTTCTGCCCGTTCCTGAAGACAGAGTAGCTCCTGGACAAGCGCCGCTGCTTTTGCTATGGCTTTCTGGACGGCCACAACTGGAACCTGAACGCGGCGGACTGCAACCTGTTCAGCATGCTGGATGGCTTTGACTGCGGCCTCTGCCACTTCCAGCTTGCCATCGGCGACACCAGCTGGCCTCCAAAACCCATCCCGATCGACTGCGGCCACTGCTTGCTGCCCATCATATACTCCGGCATCAAGCAGAACCAGTCCGGCATCTGCGCTGCCTTCTACTCCAGCAGCTACATGTACACGCGTAGCGTCATGGAGCTCCACCTAGGAAGACGTCTCTCCAATTCCACAATGGCCATCACTATCACCCTCCTGCCCTACTGCACCCAACAGTTAGAGGTCGGTGGTGTACAAGGCCTATGGAATCCTGGATGGCTTCCGCAATGACTTCGGCAACTGCATGACCATGTACAGCATCATGAATTCCGTGTGCTGGAAGGCGTCCTCTCCAGACCTCAAAGGGTCTCCTGCCTTCCACCCTCCTCCTTACTCCACCCAGCAGTAAGAGGTCGGTGGTGTACCTGGATGGCTTCCCATTCCGCTTCCACTAGCACGCCAACAAATTGGCCAACTGCAATCAATTCGCTGCCTGCCAGACTTTGCACTATCTATTGAGATATGCAAATTCTATCTATGCTTCTTCAACGAATCCAAAAGGAGGCGAGAGTGGCGCTAAACATAAAGTTTACGTAACTCTTCAGGCCTCTTTTGGAGCGGCCTTCGGACAGCTCTGCTCTGGCAGCTCCTCCAACTCCACCCTGCCTCTCATACTCAGCGCCTGTAAACCCGAGCAAGTTGCCAACATCATCCCGAGCTGCGGAAAACTCTTCGTGGCCATCAACGAGTGCAACCTGCCCGGCGTCATCCTGAGCTGCGTCAACTTCTTCCCTGCCCTCAACCTGCAGCAATTGCCCAGCGTCATCCCAAGCTGCATCAATATCTTTGCCGCATTCAGCCTAGACAATAGCTCAGTGTCATCCCAAGCTGCATAGACTCTTCGCTGCATTCAACCTAAGCAATTGCACGGCCACGAGCCCCCTGCCTACGGGCCTAGAGAAATGACATAAAAGAAACGACGTAAGCCTGAGCAGACGAGACACTGTCATCCCGAGCTGTGGAACTTGGCGCAATTCAACTAGGCCAACTGTTCCAGTCATAAGAAGCGCAAGGAAAGTACTACTTTTGCCTCACACTTGAAAGGCCTTCATCACTCTGCAATGCTTCAAAGGCACAGCCACAAAGCTTTGCCGCCCTCCCTCCTGCGGCCAAAGGACCTCCAGCCCTCCCTCTGGCGGCCTTGCTTGCACAAGACGCCCACGCCTTGCAAGCCCTGCATGTCCGCCCAGTGCACCCCCGACGTATACGCCCACCTCAATTCAGCCCTTCAAAGCCTCACAGCCTCCAGTGCAACAGGCGCCTAAGCCATGCCTAGCTTAGACAACCCACCTCTCACACCGCCAACATACGCATCCATCTTCATTCACCTCTTACCTCAGCCTCTACTTTCACCGCCGGGCAAGAGAGAAGGGTACCCAAACAGGAACCTAAGCCTACAGGCCAGCACCTCTAGTTGTGCGGCCATGATCCACCTGCCTCCGGACCTGAGCCTGAGCCTGGTGGCCAAGGCCTAGAAGGACTACAGTCAGATGGACAGCGCTCGCATCATATGCGCCGACATCACTGCCCATCACATCCTCAAACACTCTTTCTACTTTTCATAGGGACGGATGCCGAAGACCAGCATCTGCTATCGCCGCTACTAGAACATCGCTTACTTCACCCTGCCCGTTTTACACTCTGCCCGTTTGCTGAGGAAATGGGAGAACGGCAGGATTCAATAGCTGGGACGACCGACATGGGAGCGGCATCACGTGAAGGGCTGGCAAAGCCCCTCATTCCTTCTCTCTTCGGAGGCACAGCGGCCCATTAGTTACTCTGCAAAGGCCTAGTACGCCTTTTGCCACCTTGAGATATCAACGGATGGAAGGAGGATGCAGAGGAGAGTGAATTTGTTCTAAGGAACTCTGCTCTGACAAGCACAGGATTCGCAACAGCGCAGGCCTACCAGGTGGCAATGACAGCACCCAGCCTACCAGGCAGCTGGTTAATAACATGGGAAGGAGAATGGAACAATGAATCCTCAGCACCCGTCAAGGCCTACCAGGCAGCCGATTCGACAAACGTAGACTACTTGGAGTCTGCTTTGCAGCCAACCAAGTGGCTGATTCTCGTCAGTGTGGGCCAATTGGAGTCCGCCTCACAGCCGAACAGGCGGCTGACTGGACGAGCGCAGGCTACTTCAAGTCTGCTTCACAGCCAACCAAGTGGCTGATTCTTGTCAGTGCGGGCCAATAGGAGTCCGCCTTGCAGCCAAACAAGCAGCTGACTGGACGAGTGCAGACTACTTCGAGTCTGCTTGGCAGCCAACCAAGTGGCTGATTCTCATCAGTGCAGGCCAATAAGAATCCGCCTTGCAGCCAAACAAGCGGCCGACTGGACGAGCGCAGACTACTTCGAGTCTGTTTCGCAGCCAAACAAGTGGCTGAATTCAACAAGTGCAGACTACTAAGAGTCTGTTTCACGGCCAAACCAGCGGCCAACTACGAGTGTAGGCTACTTCGAATTTGCTTGGCAGCCAACTAGGAGGCTGATCCGACAACTGCAGACTACTGGACGTCTGTTTCAACAGCCTAGAGTGGCTGCTTCAAACAAGAAATCTTGGCTCAGTGCGGCACATTACTACTGTTTCGACAATGCGTAAAGTGCATGGCAGCAACTTCGGGGACAGCAAAGGCTTGGCCTCATACATGGCCAGCTTCAATCTTCGCCTCACTTTGCCGCCTGACCCAGCCCTCCTACCTACTATTTGGCACCCCTCAAACTCCCCCCTGCCTACACCCCCTCATTGTACACTCCGCTCTGCGGCGCCACACACACACACTCCCCTGCAAACCCCCTGCCTCCACTATCAGGAACCTGCTCCCCCAGTCTTTGCAAGAAGGGCGGCAAGAAGAGAGGGCAGACTAATTGCTCCTCCCTCCGCAGGCCTACGTTTTTTGGGGCAAGCCACAAAAAGCGGCCTCCAAGGAGCGGCAAACAGCATGCAATTAATGACCCGCCCTGCCACCACACCCCTCTTCTTTTGCCCCCTCCAGAAAAAGCATCCTCCAAGGAGCAGCTAAGCACAGACAATTAATGACTCCACGCTGCCACCGCCCACTGCCTTTTTGCACCCCTTGCAAAAAGCGGCCTCTACAAACACTGGTGCCCATTTGTCAGCTCTAATTGCCCCACTGCCTCAGCGCCTGGATCGCCCCACTAACAATCCCCCTCTCTCAGCCTAATTGCCCTATTTGTCAGCTTTACACACCCTTCTTCCACACACACTGGCTGATCGCGCACAGGAGGCTTCTTTCAATGCCTAATGGTGATAAATGAAGCCAAAGTTCCCCCAGCACTCCAAAGAAACAGGTCTTTGCCTAGCCTGCTTTGGCCTCCACACACAAGAGCTGGGGTATCCTTCCCCCGCTTTTCTATGCTATCACCACTTCCTCTCCACTATAGCCCCACCCCCGATGTTGGGGGGGAGGATTGGGGGTACCCGGCCCCTCCTCCTACAGCCTCAGTCATTCCTTCTGCCAGCCCACCTTACCTCAGACCCAGCCCCAGCTCCAGCAGCCCATCGTTGATGACCGCCAGCCCCCCGCATCAGCCACAGCCATATTTCACCTCCAGAAATATGTCCGCCGATACTCCCCTGCAGCTGGACCGACTACTGGAGACCCCCGGGAAGTCCGATTGATCATGGCATTCAGAGCCTCGAGGAACACCACCCTCATCGGCCAGCTCACATGGAGGGATGACATGCGGCCACCCTAGACTCCTGGCCCGAGGCACCACACACGGAGCGTCACGCACCAGCAGAGTAGCTCAGGGAAGCCACCCCGAGCGACGATGATCACTTCTTACCACGTCCATTGCTTCTCCGAGAATCGAATGCCTCTACTCATCGATCACACTGCTCTATCATCCTCCTTGTGATGTCATCGTTCACAGAGATAAAACGGGGAGAAAGGAGAAATGCAACTCAGTCAGCACCCTCAGAGGACATGCCAGTGGAAGAAATAGGAGACAAACAAATGCCTCTAGAGAGAGAGAGCGTCACACAATCACACCGCGAACTTTCAGAGAATCTTAAATCTGCATGACAATGGATGCCACTTAGCACACCGTGGCCTCACCCATTCCTTTCTTCAACCAGACTTATCCGCGCAGCATTTGCCTCTTGCCTAAAACAGTTAAGGCCCATTGTAGCCATAAGAGAAGTGACAGCTGATGGCATCACTGAACTCTCCTCCCGGAAGAATGAACAACGACAAAGAAACGTCATGGTGGCTCACTTTGTTTTCCGCTGCTCAGCCTGTCAGAACATCTTCGACACCCCTACCAAGATTGACTGCACCAAGTGCTACTGCCTCTACTGCTCTCGCGGCAACCTGGACCAACTCCTAGGACCGGAAGAGGCCGACTTGGCATTGATGATCTGCCAAAAGCTCCTCAACACCAGTCCGGCAACTTACAACTGCCCGGGATGCCACCTGGTGGACAACCCTTTGCCACTCAACGTGGTGGAGCAATTGTTCCTTCAAGGCGTATTCCACCCCTAGAATGTGGCGGCGCTACTCGCGGAGAAAGGAGACGAGCAGAAAATCGCCACCTTTGCCATCTGAGATGCCCTTTACTGCGAGACGTGTGCTCTTTTCCAACTCCATGACAACCAAGCACCACCAACCTTCGTCCCATTACCCACCACCCAGACGACTCCAAGGAGACCTTCCGCTGCCACACCTGCTTCACCGAACCAATTCCTTGGAACCAGGCTATGACAACGGAACTGCACCACCACGATCCAGAACGCGGAGAATCAGGAAGCCCAAGAAGCCCAACGGGAAGCCCGAGAAGCCCAATGGAACACCGCCCTGTCCGACGCCACACAGAACCGCACACATCCCCACATTCATCCAAGGTGATGGAGCCCAGCAGAACACCCTTGGAGCAGTACACCCAAATCCCCACAGACACCGATGCACTCCCAACCGAGACAGACTCCGCGCGGAGGACCACACGGAGGAGGAGAGAGGGGTGGCTTCACCGGACCTCTTCCTCATCACTACATCCCACCACAACTGGCACCGCAAGGTGGAGCACCACAGCAAGCTCAGGAAGATATCAGATTAGAATACGAGCTTCCCCCTCACCCCCCTCCACCCCCACCACAACAACAGCCACAACCACAGCAGTACTACACTCCCCAGCCACCTCCCTGGCAACCTATGCAAGCTCAGGCTGGCCCCTGGGGTCAAAACCCAGCAATGCAAGGAGTGGAAATGGAGTCATTGCAATATTGCCAACAAGTCCTCCACCATCTGCTCCTCCAACAGGAGCAAGAACAACTGAGACAAACACTCCCACCGATAGCGTATCCTTGATTCAAGGGAGACCCTCTGGATTTCCCTACCTGGAAGTCCTCCTTTCTCAATCTCATCCACTGCCTGACCAACGACCCCCACCGGCGAATTCAAATCCTAGGCCAGTGTCTGGAAGGAGAACCACTGAAGAAGGTGCAGAGGTATCTGGTGGACCCAGGTAACTTTGACGT
The DNA here is from genome assembly GCA_030248095.1 of Ptycholaimellus sp. GST1_10. Lineage (NCBI taxonomy): Eukaryota > Metazoa > Nematoda > Chromadorea > Chromadorida > Chromadoridae > Ptycholaimellus > Ptycholaimellus sp. GST1_10. The sequence goes on from JASANA010008419.1 coordinate 33,492, forward strand.
CATCCTCACCTTGTTGACTCAAGATTACGAAAACCCCACTCTCCTTATCCAACGAGCTAAGAGGGACATCAAACAACTGCCCTTGGTGTCAGACCACAACCTGGACAGCTTTGTAGATCAGCTTAGGTCCAGCTTCTACTTCCTCCGCATCCAATGCCAGCTGCTGGAGGAGAAACTGCTTCACCTGACACAAACGGTGAAGAGCAAGTTACCCTCCAGCATCTACAACTGCTGCATTCACAAGCTCTGCTCCATCCATCTACACGACATCAGCATCAACCACCTCATACCCCTGCTCGAGGAAGAAGCCCGACTGTTGCAATCCAGGAAGGTGATGCAGGGTGGACGAGTTGAAAGCCGACCCACCTCACGAGAACACTACCACTCGACCAAGCCTCACTCCAATGTCCTATCCGCCGGCATAGAAAAGGAAATGGTTACACTCGCAACCCCAACACCATCCCCATACAGAGACCAGGCCTGTGCCTTCTGTTCTGGGGACCACAAACCGATCAATTGCCATCAATTCACCACTGCCAAACAAAGGAAAGACCAAGCGGCTAAATTCCGGCGCTGCTACAAGTGCCTCACAGAAGGCCATGACGCAAGCAGCTGCAGATCACAGTACAACTGTCAGTTCTGTTGCCAGCCGCACCACCATTCTGCCATCTGCTATGACGCCTTCCCAGATAAACATCAAGAATGTTCCCTTTCCCACCGCCGGAAGGAAGACAGTACCCGATGGACCACTAGCAGGAGCCCACACAACAGGCAGTCACGCAGCCTGGCTCGCTACACACCAACTCGCAACTGCAGTGGAGAACGGGAAACTGGAAACAGAACGGGACGCCCGAGTTGCTCACCGGTGGCTTGCAACACTTCACGAATGGGAACCTCATTGTGCAGTGCAGCGATTCCATGACGCAGCGGCAGATGAACGATGCGTGCGGGACAACCGGTCTCCGCCTACGCTTCCCTTCCTTCACCCCTCCTCCCTCTCCTACTCACCGATTCCCCACTCTCGTCTTCTTCTGTAGCCAAACTTGCTGAAGGAGAAAGAGTCGAATGTTTATGTTGCTCAGCAGTGCAATGAACAGCACAGCTTTTGGTAGCAGTTGAGTGATTGTTGGATGCCCTTCCCATCGGCATGAACGGCGTCCCCACTGACTTCCTCAGCCTCAACGCCCACCTGGCCACGCTGCGCAACTCCAACGACATCGTCCGGACGACCGACCACCTAATCTTCAATCGCTATCCCTTCGGCCTCCCTCACCTCTCCTCCAACCTGCACCTTGTGTACAGAAGGAGGCAGAGCTGAAAGGCATCGGAAAAGCGAAACGCCTTCCTTTGTGACCCCCCGCGGGGCAAAGAAGCAGGCTTTCGCCAATCCACCAGCTAGCGACTGCAAGGGCCAATCGCATCTGGATGCACGCAACAAAGCAAGGTGCCCTTTCGGTTCGACTGCTGCCTGTCTCCGACCAGCAGCCGTTCATGACCTGTCCTCTTCACATCTGGAGAAGGACAGCCTGCAAGTTTTCGGACGAAATGAAAAATCCGAAAACGCCTGCCGACAGCTGCTGCTGCTGCTGCCTGGCCACGAGCTGCATCCCCACTGCCAGCTCTACTGAGTTTCAGAACGAACTTTCTTCTTTGCTGACCTGCGGGTGCAAAGTGAGAATTCCGTTCTGGCTCATCTGCCAATCTCAGAAAGCGATCGATGGCCTTCTGAGATTTCATTTCGGTGTCGACAGTACCACTTTCGACAATCTTCAATCCGGGCAGAAAAGGCTGCCACAGGCTACCCCAACCGAGCGGAGCCAAGCGGAGGAACAGCTGCCATTCAGCTCCTCCACACCCCTGCTTCCACTGGAGTCCTGCCTCCACCCGCGGAAATCCCTTGGTGAACATGCACTGGCCAGATTCTTCACCAGAACCTACGTTGCGACGGCATTAGGGAAGGACAAGGGAATCTCAGAGCTCTATCTTGACGGACATATCTCTGGGATCTTTGTACCAGTCTTGAGCGAACTGGCGCAAAGCAGAAGACGGGAAGCTTGTCAGCAGCTTAGAGAGAGAGAAGACTTTGTCATCGGTGATCATCAACCTCCAGAACCAGTTGAACAAGGCTCTCTGTCCTCATCTCTTCATCAGCCCATTCGTCAAGAGCCGACAAGCACCAGCTGCCTCCGCTCCCTGGAGCAGCAAGCCCAGATCGGCAGCTGCTTATTCAAGGCCGCCCAAGACGAACGCCCTTCGCTAGGGCCTCTATTTCCAGCTATCTAGTTTACACCCTCTCCCTTCTTCCCCTAGCCCGCACACGCACCCCCCCCCCCCCTTTACCTCCGCCCCTCTCCCTCCTACCGCGCTGGCACTACCGGCCTACCCCCTCCGTTCGGCAAGTGGAAGCGGAGGAACCCTTGCTAGCCGTTCAGACGACATTACACCCCCTTTCTTCACTCGCTCACCTCTCCCTCTTTGCTTTCACCTCTCTGCCCAGAATGACACTCTTTCTTATCACCCAACAATCCACTATCATTTCTCTACACCCCCCTTTAGGAGCCTTTAGCGTTTCGCGCTCCGCTTATTTCTTTCCCGTTTTATCCCTCCCATTTTCATTCTCTGTACCTCCCTTTCTCCGTAAGTCAATTCTCCTCCCATTTCTCTTTCACACTCCCAGACACTTCTGACCGAGCCGACTTATAATCCGTCTGAAACTGCCCCTGGACTACGGCCGCTAAAGTCTACTTTCGCAAGAAAGGATGACTAGGCCCTTCCTGGAACAGTCTCCCATCAAGCCATAAGCAGTCTCTAGAAATTACGCATCAGCGGTTTCGATGAGACTCCTTGTGAGCTCCAGTTCAAGCTACGCGTCTCGTGAGGAGGAGAAGAGCGGAGAGAGAATCGGCCACGCAATGCAAAATAGTCGGGCAGACGAAAGTTAGAATAAAAAAATAACAATTAGTCTGCCTAGCTCCTGCTTGCACTACAGCGGAAGAGAGCGAGACGATCAACAGAGCTGGACAGTGACAAGACAGGAATAAGACAGGCTCGGTGTCAGCAAGTTGCCTATCCTCAGTGTGCTATTCGTCTTTCCCCCTCCCTCATTCCCTCACCCCTCCACTCTATTCCTCCCCTCCCCCTTTCTGTCACGTTCTCTCTTTTAGCATTGCCGAACAGGAAGAGTCTGCGGAAGAGTCGGCAAGCTGTTGCCTCATCAGCAGCTGTCGTTTCAGTCCTACTGCAACGTCTGCTGCGACAATGAGCGCCAACTTCACTTGCTCTCGCTGCGGCAGCACCAGCACACCCGCCGTGCCCATCAACTGCCGGGCCTGCAACAAGAGCTTCTGCTTCCCGTGCACGACGGGCCCGCTGGAGGCCAGCATCAACCCGGAGGACTCCCGCTTCTTGCCCAACCTCTGCCAGTACCTCCTCAACAACTTCAAGGAGGGCTACTTCTGCCAGACGTGCTTCGAGAACCAGAACAGGGACGGCATGTCCATCCTCCTACAGCTGGTCTCGCAAGGCGTCTTCCACCCCAGCAACCTCCAACCCTTGCTAGACAGAATCAGAGAAGATTCGGTGGGTGTGAAGGAGACCCTGGAGCGGATGATCTGGAACTTCTACTCCGCCGCCTGTGTGAAGATGAGCTATGACCCCTTCTTCCCAGCGCCCGAGCCAGCACAGCGCCTCCTGGCCCCGGTGGACCCCTCCCAGCCAGACCCACCCCTCCAGGACCTCCTCCTCCCTACTCCTTCGGCCCCTCCACCCCCTACACGTTTCACTTCGGCCCCAGAACGGGAGGGTGGTAGTAGAAGCCAGACGCAATCCTTCAGCGGCCACTGGGACGAGGACATTGCCAGCGCATACAAGAACGCCATAGAGCGCCTCAATGACGCCGGCTACCAAGTGAATGCGCTGGACCTCCTACTCAAGAACCTCTCCCCCTCCCATCCCAGAGTCCACGAGTACAAGATGGAGCGCTCCTTCAAGCTCGCAGAGAGAGAGGAGTGCAGGCTGGAGGCGGATCGACTGGGCAAACTGTGCTACACAGTCACTCCGGAACAGCTTCTGAGCTCCATCCTCCCCGATCCGACCACGCCTCCCCCCACCATCTCCCATTCCTTCTCCTTCAACGGCGGCCAACCACCCGCGGGAGGAGGAGAGGAGCACCGCCTCAATCGACAGACCCCCACCCAATCGCCGCATCTGACCCCCGCACAACCCCCGCAAGTACCCCCCTACGCCCACACCCCACCCATCCAGTCCCAGCCGAGCTTCAACGCCTCCATTTCTGGACCCCTCGCCAACCTGAACGATCTCCGAGACAGCCTTCCTCCTCTAGAGGGCGCGCCAGCTGCCGCGCACGCCGGATCAGCCGCCAGCCTGATGCCGGAGCGGAAACAATCGTCCGCAGCGGGGGCCACAGCGCCCAAAGCCGGACCCACAGTGCCCACACAGACGGCCGTGGGGTCCACGCGGGGGCCCGTCCAGCCCACGTTCTCCAGGCCCTCTCAAGGCGGAGAAAGCCATCGCTCACACACCAAGGAAACCGGACACTTCTGCAGGCCACCGAGCCGCAGCCAGCGGCCGCCTCAGTGCGGACTCACGCCGCAGGGACGTGCACGAGATTCCTTTGTGCCCGTCAGACCTGCCTCTCGCAACCAAGCGCCGCAGCCGCCGCCGCCACGACCGGCGCTGAGCGACGTGGTGGCGGACAGATACCAATCTGACGTCACCGGAAGACCGCCTCAGTTCCCCAAGCACGACCATGCTGGCATCCCACGGGGCTACTACTGGCCAGGGGACGTCCCCAAGCTGGCCCCTGGAGAACTGCCAGACTCAATGGAGATCATGGCAGACCATCGGAGAGCTGCCACCTCCCCGACCCCTCGCATTCATCGCCAGCACGGCGCCGCCGGCTGGGAACCGGAGAATATCCAGGAGCGGGACCCGACCCCGGCCCAACTGGCGCCTCCGCTCCCGGCCAATCCCCCAGGACCCCATCCGGGGCCCATCACTTGTCCGAGCAGAAAGACGAGTAGAGACGAGGCGAGAGAGCTGGAGAGGAGTGTCCTCGTCAACTTCGCCCACTCTGCCCCCCAGACCCAAAGGGGACAAGTGGACAGCGGAGTCTACAGAGCCACCTCTCAGCCACCAGCCTACCCGGCGCAGCCGGGGCTGCAGCAACAGCTCTACAACCTGCCCTCACAGCAACAGCCACAGCAGTGGCTGCCAACGCTACGGAGCCAGCAGCCACCGCCTCAGCAGCCGCCGCCGCCAGCGCCGCCGCCGCCGCCGCCGCCGCCGCCGCCGCCGCAAGGACCGCCGCCGCTGCAAGGACCGCCGCCGCCGCAAGGGCCGCCGCCGTCGCACGCGCCGCCGCCGCCGCCCCACCAGCAGCCACAAGGACTGCCTCAGCAGCCATACGGGCTGTTTCCGCGGCCACAAGGACCGCCTCCCCATGCACACTCAGTGCCGCCGCAAGCCTCGGAGCCCCGACACCAACACTACCGGGCGGACCGAGCGAGCACAGTGCCCCCCCTGCATGCACAGCAGGCCGCCCCCGTCGTCAATGAACAAGGCCAGATCGTCGGAGCCTTGACTCAGCTCACGCAACTCTTTGCCAGAGAGCAGCTGCGATTGACGAGGCCCCAGCTGGAGGTTCCCAAATTCAGCGGGAACCCCCTCAAGTACCATCTCTGGCGCAATCTCTGGACCAACTACATGGACTCCGCCGCCTACACGCCGGTGGAGAGGATGCTCGCGTTGGTGGAGGCCCTCTCCGGGGAACCGGCCAGGCTCACCGAGATGTACGCCGCCAACCCCGCCAACTACAACCTCATCATGCAGAGCCTGGACCATGACTACAACAACCCCTCCCTCCTCATCTCCCGGGCCCAGGAGGAGATCCAGGATCTCCCCAAGGTATCCGACGAGAACCTGAAGACGTTCAACGACACGCTCAAGGCCAAGTACTACTTCCTACGAGAGCAGTGCGGTCTCCCCGACGACGGACTGCAGCACCTGGCCAAGGGCGTCTTCTACAAGCTCCCGCCTAACCTCCGCAACCGCGTTGTCAACAAACTCCCCGGCCTGCAGGCCCACCAGATCACTCTCAATCACCTCATCCCCATCCTGAGCCAGGAGGCGGAGAAGCTGAGGAAGAGGGATCTGCTGCTGGGAGAGTACAAGGTCCCCAAGGCCGCCTCCTCCTCCTCCGACAAGGAAAGGAAGAGGCGACAGTCCGCGACTCAGCGCTACGTCTCCCTGGCAGCGGGAACGGATCAGGAAGACTTGGAGCCGCGGCTGGAACCGAGAGGGGACCGATGCTCCTTCTGCCTTGGCAGCCACAAGGACGAGAACTGCAAGGCCTACAAGACCGCGGAGGAGAGGAAGGAGCAGATCGCGAAGTACAACCGCTGCTACAAGTGCCTCAAGAAGGGGCACATGTCCGACCAGTGCAGCACTCGCAGCTCCTGCCGCGAGTGCCACAGCAACTCCCATCACACTGCCCTCTGCTACCGCCTCTACGGCACTCGCCGCCATTCGCAAGAAAGGTGGGAGGAGAAGCAGAGCGGACGCAGGAGCGAGTACGGATCGTGAGAAAGAAAAGTGAGCCGTGAAAGGAGAGACTCCGGCTTCCGAGAAACTCCAGAGAAGAGAGATAAGCGTCAGAAACACAACTCCTTCTCCTCCTCACCCTACCGCCACCAGTCAAGGAGCCCTGGACGCTCCTCCCAGCCGAGTTCTCAGCCCAGGTCCCGCACACCCAGCACGGGGAGACGGGGCCAGTCGAGCTCTCCGTCCCCTCGGCCACGATCTTGGAGCCGCGACGAAGGAGGAAGGAGGGAAGGAAGGAGCCAGAGCCGAGAAAGCCACTCCGGAAAACTGTCCACCCGCCGTCCTACTCCAGGACCTCATCACGCGCGCTCCAAGGACGGGCGCAGTGGGAGTAGAGAGAAGCGACTGACGGCGATGACGGCGTCCGTGGAGGAGGTGAAGGAGAACGTGCCGGTGATGCTGACGTTCCAGGCGCAGATGAGCTCGGACAGCGACGACATCTCCGCCCCCGCCAACTGCCTCTTGGACACCGGCTCCCAGATCACCGCCGTCACCCGCGAGCTCGCCACCTTCCTCGGCCTCAGATCACTGGGGAAGAGCCTCATCAGCACTGGAGTCTTCGGACAGACGCGCTGCCGGAAGATCGCCATGGACCGCATGGCCCTGAACCTGACCGCCAGCAACGGCTTCAGCTTCCCGGTGGAGGCCTGGGTGGTGGAGGACGAGGTCTGCCCGCCGGTCTGGCTCTCCCCAGCTCTCCCCACAGAGCTGTGGGATGACCTCCAAGGACAGCATCCGGACCTGCTGAACCTGCCGCCCAGAGAGGAGGAAGAGAGCTTCAAGGTGGACATCCTGCTCGGAGTCCACATCACCTCCTCCCTCCTCGCCAGTACCCTCGCCCGAAACTCCCTCATCCTCCCCTCTCTCTGCATCCTCCACACTCACATCGGTAAGCTGCTGATGGGAGTGGCAGAGTCTTCACTACCGCCCGTGAGTGGAGCAAAGAGGAGGCGAGTGACGGCTCTGATGAACACCTCCATCGTCCATGAGCTCCAGAACTACCACACGCTGGAGAGAGAGGGCATCTCCGAGGAAGAGCTCACGACGACGGTGCAGGAAGCGGCGCTGAACCGATTCAGAGCGCTCATCAAGAAGGGACCGGAGCGCTACATGGCCCCCTTTCCCTTCACGCAACCCTTCCCCAGCGACGCCAGCCTCGGCTACGACCACGCCTACAAGCGGCTGGAGTCCGCCTATCAGACCCTGACGAGGAAGGGCCTCACCAAGATGTTCCACGAGGCCATCATGGGACAGGTGGAGGCCGGCTACTCGGAGCTGATCCCTGGCGCCGAGCGCACGGAGGTGCGCGGGAAGACCTTCTACCTGCCCTGCTTCCCTGTTATCAAAACCTCCTCCCTCCACACCAAGTGCCGGCCTGTCCTGGACCCCACCACCAAGGTCCGTCCAGGCCTCTCCTTCAACGACATGTTGGAGACCGGCCCCCAGCTGCTCAAGTCCCTCGTCGGCATCGTCCTCCGCAGCCGCTTCTCCAAGATCATTGTCTTTGGAGACCTGGAGAAGGCCTTCCTTCAGATCGACCTCACTCCAGAACACCGTGACCTCACCCGCTTCCTCTGGCTGGCGGACTGCGAGCGTCCCCCCAGCCCAGACAACGTCCGCACCTTCAGACTGAAGAGAGTCGGCTTCGGCTTCAAGTCCAGCCCGGCCGTCCTCCAGGTCGTCATCGACACCCACCTGGCCAAGTACGACACGCCCTTGGCGGAAGAGATCAAGTCCCTCACCTACGTCGACAACGTCGCCTTCACAGCCGCAACGCCAGAGGAAGCCATGAGGAAGAAGAAGGAGGCAAAGAAGATGTTTGAGGAAGCAGGGATGAACCTGCGAGAGTTCACCTCCAACTCCACCGAGTTCAACAAGAAGCTACGCTCCGACGAGAGAGGAAAGATGGAAGGGCAAAAGATGCTGGGAGTGGCGTACGACGCGGAGAAGGATGTGCTGGGAGTGGCCCGAGCCGGAGAAGAAAATCACCTCTCCCCCCACCAAACGCCTCATCCTCTCCTACTACGCCTCCCACTTCGACCCCTTCGCCCTCCTGGCCCCAGTCCTACTCCGAATCAAGCTCCTCTTCCACGACGTGGCCCTGGCCGACTACGACTGGGACATGCCCATCAACAGGAAGGAGTTTCAGGAGCGATGGGAGGACTGTCAGGAGGACCTAGCAGGAGTCCCGGACATCTCCTTGGCGAGGAGGGCCACCTTCACCGGCGCCGACGTCATCTCCCTGCTCGGCTTCTCCGACGCCAGCAACAGGGCACACGGCTTTGGCATCTACAGCCACACCCACACCAACCGGGAGGCCATGCAGGCCGTGGTCCTCTACGACGGGCAGGGACGCCGCAAGGAGAAGACGCAAGGAGCCCTCTGCACCCTCCTCTTCGCCAAGGCCTCCCCAACCCCGTCAAGCTGGAGGATACGCCAAAGACGGAGCTGCTGGCCTTGGAAAAGGCCGCAACTTCTCTCAAGACCGTCTACAACGAGCTTCCTCCGGACATCCAGGTGCGGGAGATGCGGCTGTACACGAACTCCATGATCGCCTCCCAGCAGTGCCACAATGGCAAGGGACCCACCATCTAC
>JASANA010008420.1:0-56648 GCA_030248095.1 Ptycholaimellus sp. GST1_10
TGACGACTGGGTTTTAGAACTGATATCGCTTGTGGCGTCAGTTGGTTTTCATAAATCATTGCTATGAAACCTCATCGAGAAGGCTAGTGGTAGGATTTGTTTAGACTTTGAGTTGTGAGGGGGATGATTTGCGGCAGTTTTTTCTGCCAAACAAACGAAATTATTCTACCCAGCTAATTCTTACGATAGCGGCATGCAAAGGAAAATTGAGCTTGGCAAGTTTCCGTCGCTAGATAAAATGCCTTATTTTTTCATGCTTTTCTAGCACTGAACCCATACCGAGTTCTTTTTTGCGTAATCTAAGATTGACATTTAGACTTTGAATGATTTCCAATTCTGCAGTTCATTTTGAGACTGCGTTTTTTTATTTTCTTGAACTATCACGGAAAATTCGCTGTTAAAACTACGAATCCCGCACAGTTTTTTTGTTTGAGGCATTTTACTTGCGCTTTTAGCGGCTTTTCAGGTCATTTTGATGCATCTATTTCTTTTATTTACTGGTGACTCTCTTTCTCCCTCTCAACTCATCAGGTACCGCTTGCATCCCCCCACATGTCAACGCGCACACAGAGAGCTTACTTTGCCGGCTTGCATGTGTGCGCTACTCATAGCGTCTAGACCTCATTCATCTACCTCCTCCAGGAACTCCTCCACTTCATCCTCCTCATCCTCATGGCAGTCCCAAGGGTTGATCGCAACACTGACTGCTTCTTCCTCCAACTCTTCTTCGGGCTCAGGCTCTGCTTCCATCAGGTAGCTCACCTGGCGCTGGAATCTCACTCTATTCCCCCCTCCTCTTTGCTGGGAGGTTTGAGGCCGCTGCCCCCTGCTCGACTGCTGTCCTCTGGTCAATAGGCGCCATGCTGGGCCTGTGCTACCCCGAACGCTTTGCGAACGCTCTTGAAAGCGGGGCGTGAATGAAATCACCTTTGGCACGTATTCCGCGCAAGATTCATCGGTTTCACCCTTCACCATTGTCACGAAATCTTTTAGAGCCCAGCAATTTGTCGGCAAATGGCCTTTTCTATGACACCAGAAGCAGATTTTAGCCTCAGCAGTAGGGGTGTTTGAGCGGGTTTTCTGGGGATTCGTGGTTCCAGACGCAGGTTTGCCTTGCCCCCGGCATCTTTGGGTCCATCGGCCTCTTCCTCGGCCTCGGCCTTGCTCCATAGCAAGGGCTTCTGTTCCTTCATCTGGCCCAGCATCTATTTCCTGCTGACCGAAAGCGAAACTGAGCTGATTGACTGATTGCTGGGTGCCGAAAAGATCCTCGCTTCTTTTTGCATCCACCGCACACCCGGCCGTTGTGGCCGGGGCTGGCCCTTTGTTCAGCATTGCAAACCGCAGTTCATGACGGATTCCGCCCAGAAAAAATTGCCTTAGCAGCACCTCCTGCGTTTCTACCGGGAAAGTACCTGAGACTGGGAAATGCTGTTCGACAACTTTTCTTAGTCTGGCCAGGAAAGGCATGACTTTCTCCCCAGGCTGCTGGACAATGCCTGGCAGGTGTGTGCCATCAATGACCATGGTCTTGCTAGATTGCAGCAAGTCCTCTGCACGTCTCTCAAAGGAGAGAGAGTGTATTGAGGTCTCTAGCCACAGTCTGGAAGCAATGGACTGAGGAGTAGTCTCATTTGCTCTGACCCCAATTTTCCACACCAACATGGTGAGGGAAAATATGGAGAGCAAACTCAGTCAACCATTTCACAATGTCATAGCTCTGAATAAATGCTAGGAATTAGGCTGAATTCTATGTGCCCAATGGGACCCACCCATGTTGTGGAATGGGTGTCCCATCCAACCCACCTATGTTGTACCAGAAGGTACTCTGGTCTCACTATATGTAGTCATATAGGAGGGTGGAGAAGGGTCGGGCATCATAGGCCTATACCTAGGTCATTTTGAGCTTTGACTAGCCTCAGAGATTCACACCTCAGTTCCGTTTTTGTGTCAGTTCTGTGGAGGTGTGAAGGGTTCTTCCGCATTTAGCACTTGCACCTAGGTGCGAGAACTTGTGGTCACACTTAGGTGTGAAGATTCTCACTTGCACTTAGGTGTGAAGAGCATGGAGCCTTCAATGCCAAGCAAGAAATGAGCGCGATTTTCAAAATCTATTGAAGTTTCTGGAAAATTTAGGAAAATTCTCACAGAATTCAATTGTTTGAAATTGGCTTCTTTTTCTGCTGTTAGCCATGCACAAATAGGCACTATTTTCCAATTTCAGGAATTTTCTGGGAAAACTTCCACAGAATTCTGATTTTTGGAGAAATGGCCATGTTTTGGCATTTGCAAGCAAAAATCGAGCTCTACTTGCCCAATTTTGCAAACTCTGGATAAAATCAACAGAACTTGTCATTTTTGGGGAACAATTGCCATCACAAAGCAAACCCATTGTGCCCATTTTGCAAACTCTGGATAAAATCAACAGAGTTCGCGTTTTGGAGCAAAGAGCTGCATTTTGGCTGCTTTTCCAGTCCAAGCAGGCATTAACTCACGTGTGCAATGTTTTGACATTTATGAGTCTGCTTCAATTTTGGCCAGGAGTTTGATTGTTAATCAATGGCCGTGGAGAGCATATACATGCTTCCAATCTTGAAGCAAGCCTTCATCTGGGCTGAACCAGCAGGAAAGGCTGGGACTGGTTCTGGCTTTCTCTTGCATCTACAGTTCTCCCTTCCATCCTCTGACTCACTGTTTCCTCTAGAGAAGCAGTAGCAGCGCTTCTGCTCTTTAGACTCATCCACCCTTATGGGGGAAGTCTAGGCTCTATGAGAGGGTTGAGTAGAAGAGGAGGGGAGATGTAGGTGAGAGGGCTGTGCAGGTGCTGGAGGTTTCCAGCAGAGCTGAGGCCTCCCTCATGGGTTAGGCAGAGCCTATCCAGAGGTGAGGGGGTCAGTGAATGGCGAGGCCACTGTTTGGCTCAGGGGGAGTCCTGGAGAGGAGGGGAGGGCTGTCTGGGGGTTGTAAACTCACCCAGAGCGGTGTCCCTCTGCCAGCACTGAGGCTGGATTAGTGGCGCACTTGGCCTGCCTCTCTAAGTCCTCACACCCTGGCTCCAAGGAGGGTAGGTGGAGAAGGCGGAATGCAGGGGGAGAGTAGAGTGTGTGTGCTGGTTGGCGCAGGGGGAGGGCAGGAGGTGGAGTGGATGTTGGCCTCTGGGGGCAGCAAATAACGCAGGCCCAGGCAGTGCTCTTGTGGCTGCACAGAGGCAGTCACCTCCTAAATCTCCTCACCCTGGCCTCCAGAGGAGGGGTAGGGGAGGGGAAGGTAGGGGGGAGCAGGTCAGAAGGCGGAGATGAAGAGGGGCTGATGGCAGGAGAGTAGAGGGTAGGCGAGGTGACTAATGGCCATGTTTACAATCCCATAGCCTCCAGAGGTGTCTGGGGCAAGGCTAAACTTGGCTCATTAATCGTGAAGAGAAGCCTGTTGCAGGTCAGAAGTTCGCAGGGGGGGTTGACTGCGCATGCCGCTTGCGCTTGAACTGCTATCTTCCAGACTCCGTCTGGGAAACAGGGGCAGAATGCTGGCCCATCGGCTGCATTTTACACTGCCTATCTTTGCCTTCCCTGCTGCCGTCATAGTTCAGGGCCAGGGCAGAGGCCTTCCAGAGAGGCATGCAACAAAGATCCTAACGTGGAGGCAGTACTCCCCATCAAGACGCAAGGGCGGCTTGGCGGCGTTTTAGGCCAGCCAACATGCCTTCAGAGAAGGCCCAGAAACAGATTTGCATCTGGCATAGTGGTTGCTCATTCCACTCCGAATTGCCTATCAGAGGCCAGAGCTAATGCACAAACGTGGCTCAATAAGAGTTCCAACGCTAAGCATTCTCATTTACTCTAGCATAGATTGTGCATCATTTTGGCCGCAATATATCCAGCTGAGAAAGAGTTTGCAGACTAGACAAAAGTTGTTGTATCTAAATTCAAACGCGTTGCAAATTAGCTTTGCGGAATGAATATAGAAAGACGTAACTCTGCCGCAATTGTTTATTGGCGGAGTTAGACTAGGTGAGAGATTGGAAGGCTTTTCTGCATGGCTAGAAGGCGGCCCAGGCAATAGGCGGCCATTCTTGGCCTAGCCTTTTCTGCCCTTGTCCAAGGCTGGCACAGGCGGAGCGGATAGATAGGCTCTCATTCCCATCCTCCGCATCTAAGCTCAGCCGTTTAGGCTTTGCTAAGAGCCTTCTTGGAAGGACTTTGTTTTTTCTGACACTTTTAAGCGTCAGAATTGCTCTTTATGCGTCAATTCGCATTTAGAGACTTATGATTTATGGCATGAGAAAGGCGATAAACTGTTCAAGTATATTGCATGCATTCTCTGGCTAATAGGAGAAGGGCCAGTTTGCGGCTGGGTACCCTAGCTCCTGCCCGGGGGCAATTAGGCCTCTTGGAGGTCAATGTGCCCTGGGATGGGGCCGTAAATCAGGTGGGGAATTCCACAAAGGGGGTGCTCAACGATGAACTTTGGCTTAGGCAATGTTCAGGGGAGATGCAAGCAAATGCTGCTGGCCAGGGCAGGGCGGCGCGGCCTTTGAGGCATGGCCGGCTCTGCTGCGGCGGAAAATGGGAGGAGTTGCAGAGGTTGTCCGCGTTTTTTGCTCCCTTTCCTGGCCGGTGGGCCAATTAGTGGAGGCTTGTGCCTAACTTTACTCCACTCAGCCAATGCTGAAAGTTTCGTAAAGAAGGACTGCCGTTGCGCTTTTTGTGACAAAAGGCAAGGTGGTGCTGACTAGCATTGCTCTGAGGGAACTCTGAGGCGGGCCAGAGCGGCATTTGCAGAGGCTCTGCATTTTTTTGGGCAAGATAGCGATAGGGGGCAGAGGTTAGGAGGGGCTCAAGGGCGGCCAAAGAGTGAGCAGCACTGTGGCGAGCGCGGGAGGATGGGGCATGGGCGGGTGCCCAGCATAGATTGCCTCCAACACTGGCCACTTTGCTGTGCCACTTTTCAGAAACTATACGGCAATGCCAAAGTTCCGTAAAATTGGATGGCAGTTTTCATTCCGCAAGCTTAACTTTTCAGTTAGGCTTTGACAGTTGCAATCGCATTCTGTCCAGCGAAAAGGGACCTGAGCGGCAGCCAGGCAAGAGCTGGCTCCGTTTTATGCCTTTTTCTCAGCCTTTTCAGGCCTCAACAAATGTCCTGCTGCGGTACGTGGCTCAATGAAATATACTTTCATGAACGCTTCATTCCGCTAGTTTTATTAATCAAAGTTTCAATGAAACTCATTTTCACTTTGATTTTTTTTAAAACATCAACAGTCTAAGCTGACGTTTGCCATCGCCAAATATGGCGGACTTTGGCAAGCCTTTGAGGCTGTCAGAGGACTGAAGGCAGGGGCGGAGAGGCAAGTTTGGGAAGGCTGGAGGAGCAGACTCCGTGGCCTGTCCCTGGCAAGCGGCGGCAGTGAGACACAAGGCCACGTTTAGTTGGCCCAGGCTCAGAAGCGCCTCACTTGCTGGATGAGCATGGCTCAGTGACTCTTTATTCTTCCTTTCTTCTGCCAGCCAATCGTAATGAAAGGCAGCAAAATAATCGGTGAACTCAGAGTAGATAAATTCACAATTCACTCATCAGCAAGCTGAGAGTATGATTGGAATTCATCTTTTCCTTTTCAATGCGTCTTGCCAATAGGCTGAGCAATTGAGAAGGAATGAGGAGTGAAGAGAAGTGCAGGGTGAAGGTAGGCTACTGGATGGAGTAGTCGATGCTGGCGGCGACGTAGCTGGGCTTGGAGTAGAGGTGCTAGCAGTTGAAGGTGGAAGGGAGTCAGCAGATCGTCTTGTGGCCATGGATGTTTCCACTCATGAACCACTCCATGTCTGCGACCATAAAAAGGGGTGTGCTGCACAGGAGCACACTTGAGTCCCTTTTGATAGCCATTTTCGATGCAGTGTGAGAAGCAGAGTTGGGCCGAAGCTATTATCGGATATAGATAGTTACAACTGGAAGAGGGCCGGAAGTTAGTAGGAAACAGTAGAGGAAGGGCAGCACCATCACCTTACATTCTAACACAACTGAGGAGGTCCGGCCTTGGTAGGCCAGACCCCTCAACCACTTTACAACGGAACCATGATCTGGTACTGAAGGACTCCTGAGTCCGCACAGAGCCTTATCAAAATTAAGATCTAGCATTGACCCTCGAAAATGACACCTGGGTCAAAAAGAGGGCCTGGGCGTTGACGTCGCTACGCTCCCTCGCGCCAGGCCATATAAATATTAGCTATTTTTGTATCAAAGGCTGGCAACAGTAAAAAGCATCCCCAAACCATCCATAGCTAAAAGGTTCATGTCTCCATGGTGCAATCAAAGTCTAGGTGCAACTAACTCAAAGTTTCCCAATTTCAGTATTTAGGTAGTGAATCTGGATGAAAGCAATATGCCTCCATGTCGACTCCTAGCTGAGTGGCTGAGGCAGTGGCGGTGGCTGGGTCACGGGCTCGGATCTGTTGGGCCTGAAGATAATTTATCTAAAGATAAAGAGTTGGTGGTTTAAAAGTAAACGGGAGGTCGGTGGGTGTCCGGCGGTGGGCTGTCCAGCAGAAGCTCCTCCACCTGCGCCGCAGCTGCATCAATTTCCTCCCCTGCTGTGTACGCTTGACAGCGTCCTGCCAATGCCAACCAGCCTCACCAGCAGCCTTTCCAGTGGCGGATATAGGATTTTGGTTCGGGGGGGGGGAAATTTGGGTCAAAATTTTTTCAATAGTATTTATCTAATTGCGTGCGAAGCGCGCAAAAATTTTTGGTGTCAATACTTTGCCGGACAGTTTATTGTCACCGGTTAGGCTGGTTGTCAATCTTGGACTTTGCCGGAGAAAATGCCCCAGGACTTTGCCGGAGAGTGTGCGATTTTTTTCTCCGGCAAAGTCCAAGGTGGGTAACCCAATAATGACCCTGGACTTTGCCAGACATTTCTAAAAATTCTCAATTTAATTCTAAATTCTCAATACATAATTCTCAATTCTAAAAATTTCTAAATACATCAGTAGAAATATGATGGAGTATAGTTAGTCTATACCGAGTTCGTCATGCTACTAGTTAGTCTGCCTACTGCCAGGAGTAGTACTAGGATACTGTTTACGGCAACCCCTTAGGCTTAGTCAAAATGCGTGTATACTGTGGCAGTACCACCCATAGTTGCTTAGGAGCCATGATCCATACTGTGGCAGTACCACCCATAGTTGCTTAGGAGCCATGGTCCATACTGTGGCAGTACCACCCATAGTTGCTTAGGAGCCATGATCCATACTGTGGCAGTACCACCCATAGTTGCTTAGGAGCCATGGTCCATACTGTGGCAGTACCACCCATAGTTGCTTAGGAGCCATGTCCGGCAAAGTCCAAGGTGGGCAAGCCAATATTGACCCTGGACTTTGCCGGACACTACACTTTACCTCCGGCAAAGTCCACGTTGGCAACCCATATGTCCGGCAATGTGACAAATTTTAGGAATAGTCCGGCAATGTACTGGAGGGAAATTTTTAATCTAAGCTGCGAAAACAGTGCTAAATAACTTAAAAATTTCACAAATTTGGTACAAAATTTGCAAATTTTTTGCGTAGCAGAAATTTTTTTTGAAATCAGGCTCTCAAAACACAAAAATGGACAACTTAATTTGTTAATTCTATTATACTAGTCTCTGCGTGCGAAGCGCGCAAAAATTTTTTGACAAGATGCATCTAAAAGGGTGAAATTTTCCCCTTTCCTGAAAGTTTCGGGGGGGGGGAATTCCCCCCCCCCCCCCCGAAATCCGTTCGGGGGGGGGGGGAAACGTCCCCCTTTCCCCCCCCTATATCCGCCACTGAGCCTTTCATTTTTTAATCCACTCCAGCTAAGCTCTTAGGTGCAAAGGAAGTGGAGGTGAAAGAAACCAGGGGAGAGCGGCGTATTCTTCCCGGTCTGCGCCTCTCACGTCCAGCGACCAGTCCTCGAAGGACTCACTGTTGGCATTCAGCAAGAGCAGGAGGCCTTGCGGTCGGTAGCCATCCGGCAGAGCCCAGCTTCTGGCCCGTCGGATGGCCACCGCCTGCTCCTCCTGCTCCATGAAGACCGGATCCTCCCGCACATGTGCCTCGGTTCTGCCGTAGAGCTTCCTCAGCATCTCACCCAGCCTGTCCTCAGGCATCCCATCTAGCGGGCGAATGATTGGCTGCTCCATCTTTTGAATGCTTGCCACCCCGAGCACTTGAGCAATTGCCTCCCCTGCTGTGTACGCTGCTGAGCCTCCTGCCAATACCAACCAGCATCACCAGCAGCCTTTCATTTTCTCATGCACTCCAGGCTCTCATCTTTCGCTTGCAAAGGAAGTGGAGGTTTGAAGAAACCAGGGAAGAGAGAGGAGATCTTGTCCTGCTCCGCGTCTCGCATGCCAAAGCAGGGGTATACAACGTTGCTACTAGCGCCGAAAGCCTGCAGTCAAGTAGGTGCGTCTCTGAAACTGGACAATAGTCCTGGCCTGTCACCCAACCCACCCATCCTTCCCCACCTCACCGCCGCATCACTCTCCATTTGTATGTCGGTAGGGCTGTGAAGCCCTGCCCTATTCACCAGCATAAAAGCTGAGACAACCAAAAACAAGGTATTCTTGGCGGTTGCCAAGATGCGCGGCCTCACCTCAAGACACCACCAAGATGAGAATGCGAAAATTCATCAGATTTCAATGAAAAACTATGAATTATGCATGTTCCAATTTTTGAAACATCAAGATTTTGGGTTTTTGACTATAAATCGAGAAATATTAAAAATTTCCAAAATTCCTTTTGCCAGTGTCAAGATATTATTTTCACGGATGTACATACCAAAAATCAGCTTGTTTCATCGAAAAACCATGGACTTATGCATGTTCAAATTTTTGAAACATCAATATTTTGGGTTTTTGACTATAAATCAATAAATAATAAATATTTCGAAATTTCCTTTGGCCAGCTTCAAGATATTACTTTGACGGATGTACCTGCCAAAAATCAGCTGATTTCATTGAAAACCCAGCGATTTATGATTTTTTGTACTTTGAAACATCAAAATTTTGGGTTTTGGGCGAAAAACGCAAAATTACGTCAAGCACAAAAAATGGCCTGGAGATACCACCTAGACGGACCTTCATGCAAAAAATTAGCCAATTTCGTTGAAAAACCGCGGAGTATGAGCCCCGGAACCACATTTTTTTATATATATATATATATATATATATATATATATATATATATATATATATATATATATATATATATATATATATATATATATATATATATATATATATATATATATATATATATATGCGGACAGACGGACGCAAAAATGGGGTAACTGCTTAAGCTGGCCTTGGCCGCCCGCCGCTTCGGGCAGGGCGCCAGAGCTCCTCCGGCCTCCGGGCATGGGTGCTACGGCCCCTACGCTTCGCATAGATTGCTTCGCATGCCAGGCTATGCTCCGGGGCCTCCGCACCCATGCCCTCCGGCCTACGGAGCTCTGACTGCCCTGCCCTCCGCGGCAGGCGGCCTTCGGCCGCGCAAAAAACCCCTGCTGGCCAAGATGGAGCTTCACATCAGGCTGATATAACAGACTGTATCTCAATTTTTCTGTTAATTATTTGAGACAAGAACACTAAAAAATTTATATACAACTTGTGAGACTTAGACCCCACAGGAGGGAGAGGCAGAGTCCCCTCTTCGACGAGGAACTCATATAGAGTGATCTGCCAACCTGCTAACATGCCAACTATCATTCAAAAGAAAGTAGTGGGCATGAGAGATAAACAGTATACACCATTTGGCAACAATTTATTGAATTGAAAAAGAACCTCATTCAACTGCTCTGCCTCCATAAGCAGAAACTGGCTAAGGATGGTCAGCACTGGTAATTCTGTCAGAGTCTGCCTCTGCAGAGTACCATGCACTTGTAGCCATTCTATGAGCAGGATGTCCTTCCACCGCATGTACCTCGGAATGATTGAGTTTGGCGGTGATGGGGTGAGAATGCTAGAAGGTGGGAAGATCATGATGGGAAAACCGCATCTGCTGCACCCTGCTTGGCCACATAGCGCAGACTCCTAGGCAGGCACTTCCACAGCAGGTCATTGAAGGCTGGTGGTGGTGTGGTCACGAGTGGCATAGGAGAGGATGGCGGTGCTGCTGGGAGCAGGAAGTTTGGTGATGGGCTCATTCTCTTCCTCTTGGACAGCCTCCTGCTCCACTCCTGGCTCATCTTCCTCAGCCTCTGAGGCTGACTCTGAGTATGACGCTGCTCTTGGCTCCACTTCTGACTCCGCATCTGACTCTGCCTCCGAGTCTTCTTCCTCGTTGATGGGCAGCAGCACCTGCTCCCTGCTTGTGATTGCCTCCTGCTCTCTATTGCTGTCCATGTCCTCGTCTTCGTGGTCTGGCCAAGCCTGGTCCTGCAAAGATGTGGGGCAGGAAGTTCCTGCCAAGCCAGGAAGCTGCTTGATGCTCGTCAGCTGGAGAAGCCATGGCAGGAGCGCCTTTTTTGCAGCCTCTTGCAGCCCACTCTTGGGCACCTTGCCCACTGCCTGGCAAAGATAGGTTGTCTGGAGAAACAGTGGCTCCGTCAGCTTGTCTGGAAAAACATACATTTTTAAAACAATGATAAAAGAAATAAAGATTGCCCTCACCCGTGTTGATCACAAATGGTGGCGGCTTCACTTTCTTCTCTTGGAAGAGCATGAGCGAGAGCTATATGGGAAAGCCGAGCAGATAGCTGCACTCGTAGCACAGCTTCATCAGCACCCCCACCGGACACTTCCAGAGGAGTGGGTGATTCACTAGATAGCCAATGTAGATGGGGCAGCAGCCTCTTTAATGCTGTCTCGTTGACTTTCTTGCCTTGCTTGAGGTCCCGGCGGGGCCTGTGGGGCCTGCCCCGGGCCTCCCAGGGCCTTCACTCGAGATAACAGATAGAGCCTGTAAGGTACGTCCACAGACCTCTTGAGGCGCGTCTAGACGGCGTGTTTCATCATCGTCTGGGTGGACTTCGGCGACGCCCAGCCCATTCAGGGCCCCGCCGACGTCTACCAAGAGTGCTTTCAGGGCCTTTCCGGAAGGCCCACCCTCTCGGTGTACTCCTCTTTGAGTCTGGCGGAGAAGTTTGCGGAGGAGAGTGCAGGTGCTATCCCCCTCCTCCTAGGTCTACCTTTTCTCATCCACATCTTTGCTGGCCTCCATCTTTCCCAGGATGGGGGACCTCTTCATCGCTCAGCAGCAGCACGCAGATGCCTGCTCGGTCTACTGCCCGGCGCCCGGGGGCCTCCACACCATGCACAAGCTCGCCTGTGCCGCCTGCAACCAGGTCTACTGCCACTCCAGCTTCGACGCCCTCTTTTGCCCTGCGGGCAGCGCCACCATCGAGATCTTCGACCGGATCATGCTCACCACCGCGCCCCCCAACGCCCACGCCTTCCGCTTCCAGTGCCACCAGTGCCAGTTTGCCCTCGCCATCAACGAGCCCGCCAGTCTTCAGGAGCAGGGGGAGAACGCTGACATCCCAACCAGCCGGTCCTCCAGAACCCGGCTCCTGGACATCCCCATCTACAACTACATCGGGCCCCGCGGCGACGCCCTCGACAGACCAGCAGATTGCCGCCTCTCGCCGCCGCGAGAACGCCCCAACAGCCAAGGTTCGATGGTGGATTGGGCCTCCGCCGCCCAGCATGCTCCGCCACCGGACAACCACCGGCCGTGGGAGCAGGACGTGAGCATCGGCAGGAGCCATCGCCATGGGGACTTCAGCAGTCGGGCGACGAGCCGTCAGACGAGCCATCCATCCCACCACAGTCGCCGAGATGACGACTCCAGCTGGGCACACAGCAGAGACCGTCGAGACTGCAGTCCAACCAGAAGCAGCCGCAGCCACCGCACCTCCTGCTCCGGGCGATCTACCATCTCGGAGCTCGCGCTCCGTGACCTGGTCCATGCAATCCGGGACCTGGCCGCTGTCCGCCTACAGCCGCCCGCCTACCAGAACATCCAGCACAGACTTCCGCCGCCACCGGCCTACCAGCCGCCGGCCGTCAACAAGACACCTTGTATGTCACGATCCACCTATAAGGCGGCAAGGGATCGTTTTTCTTCGATTCCATGACCCATTTGGATTCTGGTTCCTATCAAGGTTGACAAGAAAGCATAAACCAAAGCACTAGAGTGAAATAGAACGTTTGGTGGAGTTAGCTTGACTGAGCAGTAGCCATTCTCATTGTTCCTCTTGAACTTCACCATGCGCCCTCCCGTCTTCAGCTTGATCTTGAAGGCGCCCAGGCCATCATTGAAGGCCAGACCCAGTTCCGTGAACTGCACTTGATCAGACTTTGAAAATGGCTTTGCAAGCTAGTGGACTAACAAAGGCTGACTCTGCACGACGTTGTACAGTATATCTAGACCGGGTCACCCACTGAGACATCTTTCACTGCTTCTGCTTCCTGCCCTTGCTGTCAAATCAGAGTGATACTTTCAAATACGCACCATTCCATTCATCTCTCGCAGTCAAGCTCATATTGGGTGAAACCCATTCATCCACTAGCATTCCAAGCAAGCCCAGAACCAGGTTTATTGGGCGGGCGGGCGGCTCCTGGGGGGAGATAGCGGGCGACGATGCCGTCGCTTCAAAGACAGGCGTGAACGTTGACGAAACGCCGCTCCGTAGCCACTGGCTCAGTGCCCTTCTCCGTCGTCGGGGCCTCCAACAGCACGCGGTAGCTGGTCACGGACTGGCCTAGAATGTTGGGTCCTTCAAATGGGAAGTCTGGGGGAAGGCTGTCACCATAAAAGCGATCCGGATTCCACCCGGACATGTCCGGATCCGCAACCCGGACACCCCAGGTGCAGTCGGGCGTCTTGAGTATGTTGAGGGTTTGCCATTAAAAGAAGAGGCTAATGGGCATTCGAAGTCATAGCTGTGAGATGGCTCTGGGATGCCTTTGCCAAGGTCTGGGGTGGGAATGCAAAGCAGGCGACCAGGGGCCAGGGGATGTTGAGGGGCCACAGAAGACCCAAGAGCCAGGGGACATTGATGGGTAACCGATGGAGTAGGAGCCAGGGGACGTTGTGGGGCTGCTGAAAGAGACGTCGGTGGATTCTGAGTGCTGGGCTGAGCTGGGGCCTCAGGGACATCGAGGAGGCGGATGAGCTCCTCTGAGGCAGTGGACGAGATGGATGAGTCGGCATCTTCAGATGGGGGTGCATCCTCTTCTCCAGCTTGCTCTTCTTCCTCTGCTTCTTGTGCTTGCGGAGCTGGGTGCGGCTGTGGGTGTGGCTGTCCGTAGAGATGTAGAAGAGCTCCCCGCTCCTGCGGATTTAGCTGATAGAAGTCCAGCCAATATAGGATAACTGAAAAGCACTGACATTGGCGCCCTGGATGAAGCTCCCCCACTCAGATGCATCTTGCACCATCCCATCCTCACCTTCAGTCCCAAAGCCCACAGTCTGGCCTGGAAACCCACATTTTCTCAAATTCAACAGGTCTTGGTGCGATTGCTGAGGGCAGCCAGGAGTTCTGGAGCAGACAGCATTGTGAGCCGGTCAACCAAGCGCAGCTTGCTGGGTAAAAGCTGAACTTCCCCGAGGCCTGAGCGATTGTTGAAGCTCTTTTTGCGCTGGGTGCCAATGGCTTCCTCAGTGGAGCTGGACGGGGTGCCGGCGCTAGCTTTGGAGCGGGACGCGGTGCTGGGGCCTGGCCGAGGAGCTGGGGCAGGGCGGGGAGCAGGGGCTGAGCGTGGTGGAGCAGTTGGCTTCTCTTGGGGTGCAGAGCGGGGCGCCGGTGTAGGCTTTGGAGCAGGTTGTGGGCATGCAGCTGGCGCTGAGGCAGGCCTTGCCGCCAGGTGAGAGGAGCCAGGCCAGAGTCTGTCTGAAAAGAGGAGGGGGGGATGATGAGGGAAGGATTGAGTGGAGTGGATGGCTAACACAATAAATGTTGCTGCAGTCCTGTTTGGCCTCCTCAAAGTTGCACCCAGAGATCGGAACGATTGTTGAAGCAAAGAGGCTCTTCTTGCGCTGGGTGCCGATGGCTTCCTCAGTGGGTGCTGCAGAGAGATGCGTAGGCAAGCCTGGTCCTGTGTAGGTGCCAGCGTTGCTGTAGAGCTCGCCCTCATTCATCACTAAAATAAAAGGATTGGTTGAGAAATGGTTGACATCAGCACAAAAGGCACACAAATGAATACCCAGAGAATGCAGATTGTAGCTGCTGCCGGGGACGTAGTGGTGGTTGAGTGTGTTGGAGAAGTCCTTGTGCTTGAGGAAGATGTGCTCACCCATGATGGCCCTGGCGTTGCTGTCCACAATGTTGCGCTGTGCATTCAGGTCCATCGTCACAGCCGACTGCTTGATGCTGCCCTGCAATGTTGAAAGACCCATTAATCAGGCCATATTGTATGCTTACATAAAGCAGGCCAAACCTTGCGGAACATGTGGCCTCAAACTCCATCAGGGCTGAGTACAGCCAACTTGGTGCTGAGACGAAGACCGCAACTCCAGGCTCGCTGCTGCAGCTGATGCTCCATGAGGCTCATGCCAGCCTGGGCCTTGCTTGTCAGGATAGCTGGAGACTTGGTGAGGTAGGAGGGGTAGGGGCAGCTGTCGGAGAGCACAGCCTCAGCTTTTCCCTGCTTGGCCAGGTAGCGCAGACTCCTTGGCAGGCACTTCCACAGCTGATTGTTGAAGGCTGGTGGTGGTGTGGTGACGAGTGTGTCGATTTCTGTGTAGGACAAGATGGCAGTGCTGCTGGGAGCTGGAAGTTCATTTACAGGCTCCAGCTCTTCCTCCTGGTCTGATTCTGGCTCATCCTCTTCAGCTTCTGAGTCAGACTCCGACTCAGACGCCACACCCAGCTGCATCTCCAACCCCACCTCTGCCTCTGCATCAGACTCTGCCTCTGAGTCTGCCTCCACTTCCACGTCCGCCTCCACTTCCTCGTTGATGGTTGGCAGCGCCTGGTTGATGTGTGAGGCTGCCTCCTGCTCTTGCTCATCATCCACGTCCTCGCCATCGCTGTCCACCCAAGCCTGGTCCTGTGAAGGTGTGCGGAGGCAGGAGCGGAGATAGGCCTTGCTGCCAGGGAGCTGTTTGATGCTTGTCAGCTGAAGAAGCCATGGCAGGAGTGCCTCTTTGCCGTCTCTTGCAGGCCACTCTTCTGCACTTTGCCACACCGCCTGGCAAAGATAGGTGGTCTGGAGGAACAGGAACAATTGCCGAGGGTGGCCAGGAGTTCTGGAGCAGACAGCATTGTGAATTGGTCGACCAAGCGCAGCTTTCTGGGTAGAAGCTGAACTTCCCCGAGGCCTGAGCGATTGTTGAAGCTGCGAGCAAAGAGGCTCATAGACCGTGCTTTCCTTGGCCATGCAGATGTTGGGCGTATGTCATGGCATTGACTGCTGGCTGTGGTAGTGGCAAGCCCGGTCCTCCAAAGATGAGGCTGCAGCCTTGGCTGCAATGATGAGCTTGGTGGCTTCCTTGCCAGCTGCTTGGGTGTTTCACCTTGATGATGAGCCTCGACCTGTGTCCACACAGCATACTGCTGTCTGTTAGGCTCAAAGCGCCATAGGCGGGTCATGATGTCCCATGGTGGGCCTTGGCTTCCAGAGGGCTGAACAAGCATATGACACTGAGAACACAATTGAGCAAATCATTCATGCGTTCAAGGCTTCTATGACCAGTTCCATAGAGTAGTAGTAATGCAGGTAGTCCTCAGCTCCTGCATCAGCCCAGAGGGCTAGGTTCATGCCAGCTTCCATCCACTTCTGAAATTTTTTACAAGGATTCACCTTTAAAGGGGAAATATTCATGATTGCCTGATATAGAGTCTGATCCAAGTATCGGAGGAGATGCCAATGAACAGCAGCTTTGTGCAAAACTGCCTCATCAATTCTGTTGTGAATGAATGGGCCAGCCTTCTTTCTCACTGCAGAAGATGTGTGAGAAGAGAAGTTGGCCATGCACACATTTCACCATTTTGTTTCAAAAAACATCACTCAGTTGAACCTTTTCTGTCTGCAAAGTCTGCAAATGATGCGCCAAAAGAGGAATCGCAAACCTTGTGCTGATTAGAGTTTGCTTGTCTATGTTCTAAGTGCTCCACAGTACTCAGGGGCCTTAACCGCTAAAAAGAGAGTAGTTGGATCTGCGGCCCGGGAGGCGATCTGTGATAATGCCATCAAATAAATGTGGAACCTCTGCAGGCAGAAGAGCTGAAGGAGGGGAACTTGGGTTGGAGGAACTCATACCCTCCAACAGACTCTTGGTCAGCTTCTTCTTCTTCTTCTTCGCCTGTTTCAAAATTTTACCTTTTTAATATTGAAAGTGGTACCTTTGGTGTTACCTTGTTGTGACTGGGCAGGGGCTCCTCCTCGCTGGAGTCCTCGATGTAGACCACCCGCTTCACCTTTTTCGCCTAAAATATATTTTGGGTGAATTTCCTTGACTTTGGTTTAATTACTGGCAGAGTGTGGTGACTGGGACCAGCCTGCTCCGCCGGGTCCCAAGACCCCAGCTGTCCCAGCTATAAAACATTGATTGAAAATATTTTAAAAATTAAAGGAGCTAAATGTTACCCCAGTCTTGGTTGGCGGTGGAGGGCGTTGGGGCTGGGCCTCGGAGTCAGAGCTATCCTGGAACTCCACATCCAAGTGCTTCTGGACCAGCTTAGCCTGGTAAATTTTCAGTGGAAACTGTAAGAATTGGAAGTGAATTTAACCTTCTCGGTGACGCGAGAACCTTTTCCAAGGAGCTGCATCTGACCCAGCTTAGCCTGGTAAATTTTCATTGGAAACTGTAAGAATCGGAAGTGAATTTAACCTTCTCAGTGACACGAGAAGCCTGTCCATAAAGCTGCCTCTTGGTCAACTAAAATACTATTTTTATTTTTTGACCGCGGAGCGGCCCGAAGGGCCGCTCCGCGGTCTATAGAGGTTACTCAACTTTTGTCCTCATATATATATATATATATATATATATCTGGAAATGCTGTACACGGGCGAATTCTCAACGGATTTGGACAAACTTTTTTTTTCCTGAAAGGTAATAATGTTTTAGGAAGATATCGCCGGTAGGAAGCGGTCCCCGAGCATTTGAAACATTACTTTTTTGGGTAGAAAGGTTTAAACATTGCAATATACAGTTTTTGCGCTGTAGCTACTGTAATCTTGAGAATTGCACAGACAACTTGAGTTTTTTTGTTCACAAGTCGTATATAACGATTCCAAATCTGTGCTTACTTTTGAAAATGGTTGAGAAACCACAGACTTTCCCTCTTGAGTGACAAACTTTCGCGCATGACAATAGTATCAATAATTAGTAGCAGCTGAACGGCTGATAATTGAACAGAACACTTGAGTTTGTTTGTTCACAAGTCGTATATAACGATTCCAAATCTGTGCTTACTTTTGAAAATGGTTGAGAAACCACAGACTTTCCCTCTTGAGTGACAAACTTTTGCGCATGACAATAGCATCAATAATTAGTAGCAGCTGAACGGCTGATAATTGAACAGAACACTTGAGTTTTTTTGTTCACAAGTCGTATATAACGATTCCAAATCTGTGCTTACTTTTGAAAATGGTTGAGAAACCACAGACTTGCCCTCTTGAGTGACTAACTTTCATGCAATGGCAATGGCATCAATAATCAGTAACAGCTGAACGGCTAAGAATTGAACAGAGGACTTGAGTTTTTTTGTTCACAAGTCATATATAACGACTCCAAATCTGTGCTTACTTTCGAAAATGGTTGAGAAACCACAGAACTAAGTGCTCCGCGGTCACCTATTGCGCTTTGCGCCATATACTTGTTTAAAAATAAAATTTTGAAATTACGTTCACGAAGCACTGGAGAGGCTGGACCTCATCGGGCCCGAGTGGTTTAAAGGCTCCCTTCTGAAACTTTTTTGTTTGTTTCCTATTTAATTATAAAATTTGTACGTGTATGGTTCGGTGGTAGGAGAGGGAGGTGGCGTTGTTGAAGCGCAGCCCGCAGGTCTTGCACAGCTTCCCGAGGTAGCGCACAAGGCCTAAAAACGTAGTTTTTGAGTTTCTATTAGTTTTTGGCAGATCAGGTTTACCGCCAAGGGTGTCCATCCCGATGGAGGGGCCAAGACGTCCTTTGAGCACCGATTCAGCCAGCGTCAGCTTCAGGTCCTTAAAAAAAAATAAAAAAAAATTTAAAAAAAATAAAAAAAGGGGCCTTTCTCGGGACTTGGTCTCCTCCGGATAGGGCAGCGTCTCCTTGTCCACGTCGAGTAGGAAATAGTAGAGCTCAACCTGCCTGGCCCGCGACTTAGACTTCAGATATGTTCAGATGATACTGTTAACAACAACAACATAAGAGACATGCGAAATAGAATAACAGCAAAGGCAAAGCGCCTTCTAGAAGTATTCGTCCAACCCCGAAAGGTTGTCCGATTCCCCTCGGAAGTCATCAAAGTGGAAGGGCTGGTGGGTCTGGGGAAGGTGGGTAGAGGGGGGTTAGAAAGAGGGATCAAAGGCTGCAGCTGGGCCTGCTGTTGGGAAACGGGTGTGGGATTCTGATTTGACGATGGCCGCAGGGGGGTCTCAGTTCGAAGGGGGTACTGATGCGGGTAGGAGGGAGAATTAAGCATCTCCTGAATGGTGTCATTCAGAGATGTATGATGCTGCAAAGTCAGTGTCTGTGGCTGTTGGATTGGAGTGGCTGTAGGGGCTGCTGGAGCAATTGCATCAGAATCTGTGTATTCTGTGACTGGGTTGGATTCAGCTGGAACTGTCTCTAGGAACTGAGACTGGGGGTGGATCTGCAATTGAGTAAACATGCAGAAGTAAGGGGCAGGGCTAATCGGGCTGGGCAAAGGTGAGGTTGCAGGGGTGGAGGAGCGGCTTCAGGCGGTGGAGACAAAACAGACAAGCGTCGATGGCAGTCCAACAGTCCGCCTCCTCCCCGCCCAGCATCCCTGATGGCTCCAGCCTCTTCCACACTGCCTTTTGCCAGTAGTTCAGTGCTCATTTACTTGCAAGCACCCCTGCACCTTGCCAATTGACAACTTATGTCCACCTTATCCTCAATCCGGTTGTCTTCGGCAGGAATTTCTTGTTATTGCTTTTTCTCACACTTGGCTGGAGTAAAAATCAATTCTTCTTAGAACCCAGACAGCCTATGGCTCTGCCCCCTTGACAATCAGCCATAGAATTGCGCTTAGCACCTGATCGAGTGATGGATTTCTATGTAAAAACCAATTCTTTTGCTGATAGTCTAGTGGGCAGAGTCATAGGCTGGCTGGGTGAGAGTGGGGAAAAATGCAATTAGCCAGCGTCTCCATCAAGGAGTGCTGGAACTGTTCCTGGCGATGCTGCTCTGCTGCTGAAATGAAGTGTTCATGCTTCATTTTCTAATCAGTTTCAATGCTTCAAAAACCCATTTGGTCCCAACAGTCAAAGTCCAATTTTCAGTTGGACTCTGCTGCTGAAATAAAGTGTTCATGCTTCATTTTATAATCAATTACAATGCTTCAAAAACCCATTTGGTCCCAACAGTCAAAGTCCAATTTTCAGTTGGACTCTGCTGCTGAAATAAAGAGTTCATGCTTCATTTTATAATCAGTTACAATGCTTCAAAAACCCATTTGATCCTAACAGTCAAAGTCCAATTTTCAGTTGGACTCTGCTGCTGAATAATGAGTTAATGCTTCATTTTATAATCAGTTACAATGCTTCAAAACCCATTTGGTCCCAACAGTCAAAGTCCAATTTTCAGTTGGACTCTGCTGCTGAAATAAAGAGTTCATCTTCATTTTATAATCAGTTACAATGCTTCAAAACCCATTTGGTCCCAACAGTCAAAGTCCAATTTTCAGTTGGACTCTGCTGCAGAAATAAAGAGTTCATGCTTCATTTTATAATCAGTTACAATGCTTCAAAACCCATTTGGTCCCAACAGTCAAAGTCCAATTTTCAGTTGGACTCTGCTGCAGAAATAAAGAGTTCATGCTTCATTTTATAATCAGTTACAATGCTTCAAAACCCATTTGGTCCCAACAGTCAAAGTCCAATTTTCAGTTGGACTCTGCTGCTGAAATAAAGAGTTCATGCTTCATTTTATAATCAGTTACAATGCTTCAAAAACCCATTTAGTCCCAACAGTCAAAGTCCAATTTTCAGTTGGACTCTGCTGCTGAAATAAAGAGTTCATGCTTCATTTTCTAATCAGGTACAATGCTTCAAAACCAATTTGGTCCCAACAGTCAAAGTCTAAATTTTAGTTGGACTCTGCTGCTGAAATAAAGAGTTCATGCTTCATTTTATAATCAGTTACAATGCTTCAAAAACCCATTTGATCCTAACAGTCAAAGTCCAATTTTCAGTTGGACTCTGCTGCTGAATAATGAGTTAATGCTTCATTTTATAATCAGTTACAATGCTTCAAAACCCATTTGGTCCCAACAGTCAAAGTCCAATTTTCAGTTGGACTCTGCTGCTGAGTAATGAGTTAATGCTTCATTTTATAATCAGTTACAATGCTTCAAAACCCATTTGGTCCCAACAGTCAAAGTCCAATTTTCAGTTGGACTCTGCTGCTGAAATAAAGAGTTCATGCTTCATTTTATAATCAGTTACAATGCTTCAAAAACCCATTTGGTCCCAACAGTCAAAGTCCAATTTTCAGTTGGACTCTGCTGCTGAAATTAAGAGTTCATGCTTCATTTTATAATCAGTTACAATGCTTCAAAACCCATTTGGTCCCAACAGTCAAAGTCCAATTTTCAGTTGGACTCTGCTGCTGAAATAAAGTGTTCATGCTTCATTTTATAATCAATTACAATGCTTCAAAAACCCATTTGGTCCCAACAGTCAAAGTCCAATTTTCAGTTGGACTCTGCTGCTGAAATAAAGAGTTCATGCTTCATTTTATAATCAAATACAATGCTTCAAAAACCCATTTGATCCTAACAGTCAAAGTCCAATTTTCAGTTGGACTCTGCTGCTGAATAATGAGTTAATGCTTCATTTTATAATCAGTTACAATGCTTCAAAACCCATTTGGTCCCAACAGTCAAAGTCCAATTTTCAGTTGGACTATGCTGCTGAAATAAAGAGTTCATCTTCATTTTATAATCAGTTACAATGCTACAAAACCCATTTGGTCCCAACAGTCAAAGTCCAATTTTCAGTTGGACTCTGCTGCAGAAATAAAGAGTTCATGCTTCATTTTATAATCAGTTACAATGCTTCAAAACCCATTTGGTCCCAACAGTCAAAGTCCAATTTTCAGTTGGACTCTGCTGCTGAAATAAAGAGTTCATGCTTCATTTTATAATCAGTTACAATGCTTCAAAAACCCATTTGGTCCCAACAGTCAAAGTCCAATTTTCAGTTGGACTCTGCTGCTGAAATAAAGAGTTCATCTTCATTTTATAATCAGTTACAATGCTTCAAAACCCATTTGGTCCCAACAGTCAAAGTCCAATTTTCAGTTGGACTCTGCTGCAGAAATAAAGAGTTCATGCTTCATTTTATAATCAGTTACAATGCTTCAAAACCCATTTGGTCCCAACAGTCAAAGTCCAATTTTCAGTTGGACTCTGCTGCAGAAATAAAGAGTTCATGCTTCATTTTATAATCAGTTACAATGCTTCAAAACCCATTTGGTCCCAACAGTCAAAGTCCAATTTTCAGTTGGACTCTGCTGCTGAAATAAAGAGTTCATGCTTCATTTTATAATCAGTTACAATGCTTCAAAAACCCATTTAGTCCCAACAGTCAAAGTCCAATTTTCAGTTGGACTCTGCTGCTGAAATAAAGAGTTCATGCTTCATTTTCTAATCAGGTACAATGCTTCAAAACCAATTTGGTCCCAACAGTCAAAGTCTAAATTTTAGTTGGACTCTGCTGCTGAAATAAAGAGTTCATGCTTCATTTTATAATCAGTTACAATGCTTCAAAAACCCATTTGATCCTAACAGTCAAAGTCCAATTTTCAGTTGGACTCTGCTGCTGAATAATGAGTTAATGCTTCATTTTATAATCAGTTACAATGCTTCAAAACCCATTTGGTCCCAACAGTCAAAGTCCAATTTTCAGTTGGACTCTGCTGCTGAGTAATGAGTTAATGCTTCATTTTATAATCAGTTACAATGCTTCAAAACCCATTTGGTCCCAACAGTCAAAGTCCAATTTTCAGTTGGACTCTGCTGCTGAAATAAAGAGTTCATGCTTCATTTTATAATCAGTTACAATGCTTCAAAAACCCATTTGGTCCCAACAGTCAAAGTCCAATTTTCAGTTGGACTCTGCTGCTGAAATTAAGAGTTCATGCTTCATTTTATAATCAGTTACAATGCTTCAAAACCCATTTGGTCCCAACAGTCAAAGTCCAATTTTCAGTTGGACTCTGCTGCTGAAATAAAGTGTTCATGCTTCATTTTATAATCAATTACAATGCTTCAAAAACCCATTTGGTCCCAACAGTCAAAGTCCAATTTTCAGTTGGACTCTGCTGCTGAAATAAAGAGTTCATGCTTCATTTTATAATCAAATACAATGCTTCAAAAACCCATTTGATCCTAACAGTCAAAGTCCAATTTTCAGTTGGACTCTGCTGCTGAATAATGAGTTAATGCTTCATTTTATAATCAGTTACAATGCTTCAAAACCCATTTGGTCCCAACAGTCAAAGTCCAATTTTCAGTTGGACTATGCTGCTGAAATAAAGAGTTCATCTTCATTTTATAATCAGTTACAATGCTACAAAACCCATTTGGTCCCAACAGTCAAAGTCCAATTTTCAGTTGGACTCTGCTGCAGAAATAAAGAGTTCATGCTTCATTTTATAATCAGTTACAATGCTTCAAAACCCATTTGGTCCCAACAGTCAAAGTCCAATTTTCAGTTGGACTCTGCTGCTGAAATAAAGAGTTCATGCTTCATTTTATAATCAGTTACAATGCTTCAAAAACCCATTTGGTCCCAACAGTCAAAGTCCAATTTTCAGTTGGACTCTGTTGCTGAAATTAAGAGTTCATGCTTCATTTTATAATCAGTTACAATGCTTCAAAAACCCATTTGATCCTAACAGTCAAAGTCCAATTTTCAGTTGGACTCTGCTGCTGAATAATGAGTTAATGCTTCATTTTATAATCAGTTACAATGCTGCAAAACCCATTTGGTCCCAACAGTCAAAGTCCAATTTTCAGTTGGACTCTGCTGCTGAGTAATGAGTTAATGCTTCATTTTATAATCAGTTACAATGCTTCAAAACCCATTTGGTCCCAACAGTCAAAGTCCAATTTTCAGTTGGACTCTGCTGCTGAAATAAAGAGTTCATGCTTCATTTTATAATCAGTTACAATGCTTCAAAAACCCATTTGGTCCCAACAGTCAAAGTCCAATTTTCAGTTGGACTCTGCTGCTGAAATTAAGAGTTCATGCTTCATTTTATAATCAGTTACAATGCTTCAAAACCCATTTGGTCCCAACAGTCAAAGTCCAATTTTCAGTTGGACTCTGCTGCTGAAATAAAGTGTTCATGCTTCATTTTATAATCAATTACAATGCTTCAAAAACCCATTTGGTCCCAACAGTCAAAGTCCAATTTTCAGTTGGACTCTGCTGCTGAAATAAAGAGTTCATGCTTCATTTTATAATCAGTAACAATGCTTCAAAAACCCATTTGATCCTAACAGTCAAAGTCCAATTTTCAGTTGGACTCTGCTGCTGAATAATGAGTTAATGCTTCATTTTATAATCAGTTACAATGCTTCAAAACCCATTTGGTCCCAACAGTCAAAGTCCAATTTTCAGTTGGACTCTGCTGCTGAAATAAAGAGTTCATCTTCATTTTATAATCAGTTACAATGCTACAAAACCCATTTGGTCCCAACAGTCAAAGTCCAATTTTCAGTTGGACTCTGCTGCAGAAATAAAGAGTTCATGCTTCATTTTATAATCAGTTACAATGCTTCAAAACCCATTTGGTCCCAACAGTCAAAGTCCAATTTTCAGTTGGACTCTGCTGCTGAAATAAAGAGTTCATGCTTCATTTTATAATCAGTTACAATGCTTCAAAAACCCATTTGGTCCCAACAGTCAAAGTCCAATTTTCAGTTGGACTCTGTTGCTGAAATTAAGAGTTCATGCTTCATTTTATAATCAGTTACAATGCTTCAAAACCCATTTTGTCCCAACAGTCAAAGTCCAATTTTCAGTTGGACTCTGCTGCTGAAATAAAGAGTTCATGCTTCATTTTATAATCAGTTACAATGCTTTAAAACCCATTTG
This sequence comes from Ptycholaimellus sp. GST1_10, assembly GCA_030248095.1. NCBI lineage: Eukaryota > Metazoa > Nematoda > Chromadorea > Chromadorida > Chromadoridae > Ptycholaimellus > Ptycholaimellus sp. GST1_10. The sequence goes on from JASANA010008420.1 coordinate 24,239, forward strand.
GTCCCAACAGTCAAAGTCCAATTTTCAGTTGGACTCTGCTGCTGAAATAAAGAGTTCATGCTTAATTTACTAATCTTGGGCTCATAGCCCTTCTGCTTCTTGGCCTTGGACTTGGTTTCCTTGGCTGGAGTCTCGGCCTCTGCAGGCTCAGGCTCTTCCAGGTCCTCAGCGTCAGTCTGCTCCTATAGAGTCAGGTCTTGGAGTATATATGGCAGAAGGGTAAAGGCTAGTTGTACCTCGACCATGGTCACGTTCTTGTTCTTGCTGGACTTGCTCTTCTTGGAGAGCTTCCTTGGGCTCGATGGCAGGAGTCTCGGCCTCTTCTGCCTTAGCTTCCTGAGGCTTGGAATGCTTGGTCTTGGACTGCTTTGCCTTTGTACTGGTCTTTGCCCGCTCATCATCGCTGCGCTCAGTCTTCCAACTAGTCCTCCTGTTACCACAGGAGCATCAGTAGTAAATCGGTGGTTTGTCAACAAGGATCAGCACCTCTACCTGGACCTTGAGGTGCTTGTGCTTCTGCTTTTTATGCTGCTAGTGGTGGCTGAGCAGATCGGCAGGCTCCTGGAAGGGCTTGCGGTGCTTCTTCCGCTTCCTTTAAGGTGAGAAAGCCTCCACGCCTCGCTCCTCATCCTTCTGAGCGCTGCTCATGGCCTCAGAACCAGCAACTGAGAGATGAGTTAAAGGCAGGTGGAACTAGGATGATGACATCCGAGTTGAACTTGTTGGCTGACACGTGGAGCCCCCCCCCCAAAGGTTTCACCCCCCCCCAAAGGGTTTCACCCCCCATGACTTTCACCCCCCCCCCCCCAAAGGTTTCACTTGGGTATATATTGAAAAAAAATTTATTAGGTTAAAATGTTTCTCTATACACATCTCGAAATTTAAACTCAAGGAATTTTTTTCTAAACAACTAAATACCTACTTTTTTAGTTTGTCTATACCGAGTTAGTCTATACTGAGTTCGTCATGCTACTAGTTAGTAGGCAAAGTTCTCCACTTGTTCATTCAGACACGCCGGCTGAAAACGCTACCAATGCATCTCATTTGAGTAGAAGTTGATATAACATCTCGCTGCTGTCAATCAAACTTTCAGCGCTGGACCACAGCTGGAGCAAAGTGCTGTTTCCGAGGGTTGTAGCAGGAGCAGAGTAGGAGGACCACAGCATTCTCTTCCTTTTCCATGATGGTGCAATTGAATGCTTTTACAGCCCGAACCTTGAAATTGGGCAAAGGTTTATGGGTCTGCGTTTTTTCTGGCAGAGGAGTACAAGGCCCTGAGGATTGAGGCTGGTGATGTTCTCCTTGCACCGCTTGTGGTAGCAGGCCCTGCCTTAGCCTGCTTGGAGCTAGTCTTGGACTGGGTGGGCTGCTCTGTCCCATCCTCCCCAGCCTCCTGCTCCCCCTCCTGTGTAACACAGAAGTTGGTCTTCTACATAGGGACTACTGGTAGAGGATGACCTTGGTCTCCTCGCTGGTCTTGAGCTTGCCTTCCTTGGAGCTCGTCTTGGACTGGGTGGCCTCTTCTGTCCCATCCTCCCCAGTCTCCTTCTCCCCCTCATGTGAAATACAGTATTGGGTCATGTATCTTGTGACTAGTGGTAGAGGCATCCTCACTGCCTTTGGTCTTGGCCTGCTTGGAGCTGGTCCTGGAGGTGACGGGCTCACTGTCCTCAGCCTCCTGAGTTTCTGGTTCATTGTCCTGCTAACAGACACACTGAACCAATGGGATAATGATATTTTGATGGAACGACCTTGGACTCCTTGGAAGGAGTGTCGCTGTCTTCCATCTCAGGCTCTTTATAGCCCTTGGCCTTCTCCAATGAACAAGGTTCTGGAGTATATTTCCAGTGATAGGGATAGGAAAGTGAGTACCTTGGCCTTCTTGGCCTCCTTGTAGGCTTTATTCTTGGCCTTGGCAGCCTTTTCCTCCCATTCCTGTGTTTTCGGACGTTGAGTGAAAAGAGGATCACATTTGATGTATGGAAACCTTCGCCCACTTCCTCCGACGCAGTGTGTGGCCCGATTTCTGGGCCTCCAGAGCGAGGTTGAGGATGGTACCTCGCTGTTCTGCGGTTCCAGCTGCGTCTCCTGCTCCTGAGTATAGTAATGGGTTGAAAAAGGTAGGTAGTTTGCAAGCTTGGAGCACCTTGTTGGTGGGCTTGCTTGTGGCGTCCAACTTGAACTTCTTGTCCCTTTTCTTGGACAGGCCAGCTTCCCCGCTGGCTTCAGAACCCTCGCTCTCTTCCTCCTCCTGGCAACACAGGTGTTTGGAGTGAAGTCTGTACTAGAGCAATGTTGAATGGAGCCTTGTCAGAGCTCTTGGGGGCCTTCTTCCCCATCTTCTTGCTGTCCCTTTTGCGATGAGCCTTGGAGTAGCTGGGCTGCTGTTCAGAACCCGAACCGCCCACATCACTCACCACATCCTCCTGCTAAAACAGGTAGCGGATAATAAGGCAATGGTAGTGCAATAATAAAACCTCGGGATATTTGGAGTCCTTGTGCTTGCGCCGTTTGTTCTTTTTGCATTTGCGCTTGGACTGGCTGAGGCTCACCTCCTCCTGGCCAGAGCCATTCGACTCCGCAGACCCCTTCTCCTGGTAACATGTTGGTAGAATAATTGTTAGACATATGGTTTAAGCTGTAAATACCTTGATGATGTGGATGTTCTTGGTCGTGGCTGCCTCCAGCATGGACTTTTTGACCAGAGATTGGGCCTCGCCTAGCTGAAGGAGCAGCTGCTTCCGCTTCACAGGCTTCTCGTAGACGCGGCCCAGAGCCTGATTGTAGAGAGCCTGATTGCAGACTTGGCGTTGCTTTTCCCGCTCCTTCACCAGTGTCTCGTTCTCCTTTAGTAATGTAGGTTGTATAGGCCAAAGACCATTGGTAAGCATAGCAGAGCATATGAACCTCCAGAGGTTTGAACTTTTGCTCCATTCCTTCTTGGACGTCGTTCCAGTGCTCATTCAGAGTATAGGCCACATGCTGACGCAGGTGCCTAGCATCCTTCAGGTACAGGGCCCGAATGTTGGAAATTCGGTCAGCGGCAGGCTCCTAGCAATTTCTTGGTATCTCACGTGGTTTCAAAGGTGAAATGAATGAATACTCGGAAGCTTCCAGCCTCTTGGTAGTCGTCCTTGTTCCCTGTGTCGACCGGGTGGAAAGGACTTGTCATCTTGTAGGTGATATCCTCCACCTTTTCACACTCCCGCCTTGGCTAGAACATCTAGCATTTGGTTGAGTTTGGCTAATAGGTGTTAACACCTCACGCATGTTGCGATCAAACTTCCACTGGTCCACTGGTCCACTGGTGTCCGTTGTTGGGGTTGAAGGCTGACCGGAGGCAGATTATGATGGCACTCTCTGAGCGCTTTGTCACAGAGCATATGAAGGCATCCACAGACTTCACCTATACCACACAACTTAGGTTGTAAGGGAAATGTGTGCCACTATACCACTTCCTTGGTGTTGAAGTAGTCATTGGGCGAGTTGAGGAGATTCTGGTAGCAGGACTGGCAGAGACTCATCCAGTGGTCGCGTTCTGCACAGCTCTCACACAGAGCCGCCATCCTGTATCTCTCTTTGTTCATAGCATTTTCACATCATTGCTGAGTTTGCCTCTATCATACACCATTGTTGGTCTCAACCATTCCAGACAATCATTCAATGATTATGCCAAAAAAGATTTACTAATAGTCAGCAATCATGCCAGTACATAGATATGGGTCATTCTGAAAACCACACACACGCACAACCAAATGCACACTGAGACAGGCAATGTGAATGGTCAGCAAGCATAGGAAGTCAGGTATCCGCTATCATAGGTCCACTCATGCAGCCTGCATTCAGTCAAATTGGTGGAGAAATTGGATAGAAACTGGTGTACCTTGTATTAGATGAAGTCGGTACATTGCCATTTAGTTTCTTACACTGCAGACCACCATGATCAGTGTAGTAGCTGAATTGGGCTTGAACCTTATAATTGGTTGCTGGTGGCCTCTGTATGTCTGGTGATGGTTCGTGATGGATGATCGCAACATGTGTAGGCATGGGTGAGTGACCAAGTTGGTCATTGTCTAGTCCTCTGGGCGTTGGACTGACTTTGATATGCATAAATAGTCATAGCAGATCTCTCATGAGATATAGAAGTGTCATGGTAGATTTCATGAGCTTTATAGGATAATCATAGTTGAGTCTGGGCCCTCACTGTCACTGTGCTCCTATAGAGTGAGGCATTTGGACATAGATAGTAGGTAGGTAGAGGCAGGTGTGCCTTGGACTCGGGGACTTTGTGCTTCTTGGCCTTGGACATGACGTCCTTGGCCGGAGCCTCAGCCTCCTCTGCCTCAGGCTCATCCGGGCCCTCGCTGTCACCGCACTCCTATAGAGTGAGGCATATGGACATAGATGGTAGGAAGGTAGAGGCAGGTGTACCTTGGCCTCAGAGCCCTTCTGCTTCTTTGCCTTGGTCTTGGCCTCCTTGGCCGGAGTCTGGGCCTTGGCAGGCTCAGGCTCATCCTGATCCTCAGCTTCCGCCTGCTGCTATGGAGTCAGGCTTTTGAGAATAGATGGTAGATGGGTAGAGGCTAAGTGTACCTTGGCATCAGAGCCCTTCTGCTTCTTGGCCTTGGTCTTGGCCTCCTTGGCCTTGACTTTCTCAGCCTCATCTTTCCACTCCTGTGGATATAGGTAGGATACCATGTGTGGTTACTGGGTGAAGTAAGGAAACCTTCTCCCAACGTTGCAGACGACTGGTGTGGCCGGACTTGGACGCTTCCTTGGCAAGTTTTTCAAAGGCCTCCTTGACGTCTGCGCGGACTTGAGATGCCTGAAGGTCCTGTGAATACAGGTTTTTGGACATATGTATGTCTTGTGCCGAAGATTGGATAACCTTCCAGCTTAGTTTCTTGGTCTTAGTTGGGGCAGGTTGGTCGTTGGGGCCGGACTCCTCCCCAGACTCCACTGACTCCTTGTCCTAAGAACCAGGCAATAGCAACATAGGTGGTAGGATAGGCAAACTGAAGGATACCTCCTCAGCGGGTTTGGGCACCTTCTCCTTGGCTTGGCCTGGCTCGTGGCGTGCCTTCTTCTTCCTCTTCTTCTTGATGATGGGGGTCTCCTTCTCGGGGCCAGACTCCTCCCCTGAGCCCTCCTGCTAGCACATGAACCAGTTTTAAAACAGTGGTAGCTCAACAAGGCATCGCGACCTGTACCTGAGCCTTGAGGTGTTTGGCCTTGAGCTTCTTGCGCTCCTTTTGTTGGCTGTGATGGTCGGAGCGCTCCTTGCGGTGCTTCTTTCGCTTCCGTTTCAGGTGCTCCACTTCATCCCCACAGCCCGTCTTTGACTCGTCCTATAGTACCCGAGCTGACATATAGGCAGGTGGAAATTTGAAGTATAGGGACCTCAGTGCAGAGGAGCTTTAGCTTCATGGCTGTGAGTCCAACCTTCACAGCCACCTCCTGAAGCTTGGCTGCATTGAGCTGTTTGATCTCGATGGGCTTGGATTTGGCGCCGGTGAGGGCATGGCGCATCTTCTGCTTGAGGTGTTGGTTCTTCTCCCAGGAGCCATGCAGCGGCTTGTGTGCCATGACCTTCAATGGGTGATCATTGGTCACATGACATAGGCTTGACAAATAGTGGATCCACGTCTGCCACATCTAATAGGTCTATGAATGATTGGTGGAGCGGGGACTTAGGACGATTGGTGAGGAGGGGTTGACCGTAGAACTGCTGCGCTGGTGGATTGATCTGAGCAGGGGGTTGGAGCACCGGTGGAGGGGACAGCTGAGGAGGGAGGTTCATCTCTGGCAGTGTTTGGGAGTAGACGAAGCCAGGGGTCACTCAATCACAATGTGGGAGGGTCCAAGGATGTCAGGGCCGGGATGTGAATGGTGATAGTGGTCGCAGGGGCCATAGTGGTGGCAGGGACTGGAGTGGGGGCCGTAGTGGGATCAGTTTGGGTTGAGGGGACGTCAAGGGGAAGGAGGTGAAGGAGGAATGGGCAACGGATCCGGTGCGGATGACGGGATTTGCATCCTCCACCATGACTTCTGGCTGGGGAGGTGGCTGGCCGTAGATTTGAAGCAGCTCTCCATGGGCTGCGGCGTTGAAAGAGTAGGACTCTATCTTGTGGAGCCATCTATACGTCTTCTTGGCAGTGATGTTGCCAAGCCATATCCCACAGATGGGGCACCACTTGCAACAGGACCCTATTCTGTGCGATAACAGACCTTAAACGGATTTGTGTTTCCTTCTGGGCCATGATCACTGAAAAAGAGAGTGCACATGCACTCTGACAGTGGAGCTATGGCCAAGAGCTTGGAGCGGAACAGGCTCTGCACACCCATCTGCTCTACTCCACCATAAAGGAGTCTACCATACCTGAAAAAGTCAGATTTGCTTGACAAGTAGTGAATGCTTGACTTTGGCAAAAGTAGTGATGGTTTTAAGCGGATGAGGCGATGATGGGCTAGGGATGAGGAGTTGTTGAAATAACATCTGTTGAACAGAATACCAACAGAACAGCATTGGGGGGATGGTGACTGGAGTTGGAATTGCTCATGGAGGGTTGGCAGCATACGTGTCCCTACTCTGGAGTTGGTTGATTTACCCCCCCCCCCATCCCCCCGGTGGGGTTGTTCAAGGTCAAAGTTGGTTGGTTGGTGCGGGCTTAAACGCACGAGTCGCGCACAAACTTTTCAGTTGGAATCAACACAAGGTACTCCTGGTAGGAAAAGCCCCGACTACCTTGGTTAGAGTAACTAGGCTAAGTCTTAATAGGTCAAATCTTGGGGGGTTAGACTTTCATGATGGGGGAAATTTCATCTTGGGAGGTGGTGGTCAGCCACCTTGGGGGGAGAGGGGAACTTTGATGGGGGAACTAGGTGTCAGCCCTAAGGTGATCAAATTTTATTTCAAAAACCTTTGCATGCAACAATCATGCTAAGATTTCTGAAATCAAATTTCATCACCTTGATGCCAAAGCTACTTTAAGGACTAGCATTTAAACATAAAAAACTTAACAAGCTAAGAGGAACAAGGTATTATCGGCTATCGCCAATAGATGCGCGGCCTTGATGCTTAGTAGGTTTTGATGATTGTTGGCTTTCCCAAAGAATTCAAATGTGATACAAAGAAAGAAATGTTCAGCTTGATAAGGAATCCACTAAAATGAATCAAGAATGGTAAAGGAAAAAGCTGGGTAAGGTAATGGAATGGTACCTTGGTAAAAGTCTTTTTTAGGTTTCTGAGGCTTTAAAATTATAAAAAGTACTTTAAATGTTAATAAATAATTAATAAAAGTAATATGCACTTTTTCGAAAAATTTTCGAATTTCAAAGACCCAATTTTTTTAGTTTTTTGGCCATAATTCTGGAAGAAATAAAAATGGCGCCGATCCCACAAAAACGTCCCGAGCCACCACCCAGATGGACCTTCATGCAAAAAATCAGCCAATTTCATTGAAAAACCTAGGAGTACGGGTGGCGGTACCACACACACATATATATATATATATATATATATATATTTATATATATATGCGGACAGATGGACGAAAAATGGGGTAACTGTATAAGCGGGCCTTGGCCGCCCGCCGCTCCGTGCAGGGCGCCAGAGTTCCTCCGGCCTCCGGGCACGGGTGCTACGGCCCCTACGCTTCGCCTAGCATGCTTCGCATGCTAGGCTACGCTCCAGGGCCTCCGCACCCATGCCCTCCGGCCTCCGGAGCTCTGACTGCCCTGCCCTTCGCGGCAGGCGGCCTGCGGCCGCGCAAAAACTAAATCGTACATTCATATTTCCAATAATAATCGTAAAGAAAGCCAATGACAATTTTAGGTTAAAAACCTCTTTTTATAAAAGACCAAGCTAAAGCTCAATACATAGAGCAAGGCAACGTTACATAAAAATTTATTCTTTCGATTTTGATTAGCAGCTAATTATCGGCTAATCTGATTAGCGGCTAATCTGCTAACCTTGAAGGCGCTGCGGAAAAGACAACTTACCTTGCTGTCCTTGACAGTTTTTGCAGCAAACTATTCGGCTGGTCACTTAGTTTTGAAACACGGAAAAGCTTTCACTACAGAGCTAGACATATGCGCTGAAAAAAGCAATCAGTTCTTGAAAGCAAAGGGCTTGAAAGCAGAGGGTTTGACATATGCGCTGAAGGTTTGATATATTTCCAGTCCCAATTTATCGGATAGCAATGCCCTAAGATTGGCAGAATCAAAACCGGCGTCAGAAACAAGCTCAATTGAGAAAAGACTTGCCAGAAAAAGGGAAGTGATTTGAAGGCGGAATGGGGAGTGTTTTGGGTTGGGAAAGAAGGCGGTTGTGTGTGTGCGCTGGCGGAAATGGAATGCAGGCATACAATGGCTGGGAAGCCTTTTGTTTTGACGTCATATCCCCGTTTCCCGCCCGAAGTTTGGCGCCAATTCAGCCGAGAAAAGCGGCTCTCTTTTTCGCTGACTTGTTTTGAGTTCGTGAGTCAGCATAAGTTTATGAAAAAAATGAATTGATTTATTATGCACACCTTCGATTAGCTCTAGATAAACTAATGCTTGATCTTGCTTTTAATTATTATTCCATGTTTGTCTCCATCTATAAACTTTCCTTGCAAATTTTTAATCGATGCCATTCAATCCACTCAAGTATTTTCAAGCAATTTCTCAACTGAAAAAGGATTTTCTAGAAATGTTTGGGTGGCAAAAAGATTGTAATGAAAAATTATAAAATTAAAAATAATTTTTGCATTTACAATAAATAGTTATTTTCAGGCTTCGATCAAAATCAAAATGCCAAAGACTAAAATGTGACTTTTTATCATAAAACTGGCAAAATTTATTATAAACAAAATATATGACATTTTCAATAGTTTACTTCCCGATTTTAATGCTTTTTCTAGTTGGGAAAGCAATTCGAAGTTATGTTTGTGTGGCTTAGCGGCAGGCTGGAAACCTTGCTTTCTCGTTAAAAACAATCGATTCCTTCGATAACGCTTTCTTTACCCAGTCAGACTGTGAGAGCCAAATCATTTGCTGGCAAAGCTTGTAGCAAAAAAGGTTCGCCCAGCAGAGTAACTATGCGCTACGATGGCATTTTTCCTTATCCATTAGTTAGTTGGCTTAGACACTGGCGAATTTTTAATTCTCTATATAGGTCAGTGCTTTTCTGGGAGCTGATAGCATTTAGAAGCTATGGAATCAAGAAAACAGTAATAGAAAATCGAAAATTCCAATCGATTCATTTTTTTGTAACGCTAAGGGACGAAAAATGGCAGCGTTTGGCACATAGAATGAGTGAGAAAGTATCAAAAAACGTTAAATTTAAGCTTTTAGCGGTTGAAAATTTGTCTAAACAATTTTTAAAGTGTTGTTTAAGAAACGGAGCTGATAGTAGATGATATTAGTAGTTCATGAAGAAAAACAGTCTAAACTGGTAGCCGCCTCCCTCCTGGCTCTGTTGGTCTTCTGCAAACCGCAAGCTAATGAACTGCATACATTTTATGAGACCAAGAGTCGATCGAATACATTTTTGCGCGGCCGCAGGCCGCCTGCCGCGGAGGGCAGGGCAGTCAGAGCTCCGGAGGCCGGAGGGCATGGGTGCGGAGGCTCCGGAGCGTAGCCTAGCATACGAAGTATGCTAGGCGAAGCGCAGGGGCCGTAGCACCCGTGCCCGGAGGCCGGAGGAGCTCTGGCGCCCTGCCCGAAGCGGCGGGCGGCCAAGGCCAGCTTAAGCAGTTACCCCATTTTTGCGTCCGTCTGTCCGCATATATATATATATATATATATATATATATATATATATATATATATATATATATATATATATATATATATATGTCTTTCCGGGGCCCATACTCCTCGGTTTTTCAACGAAATTGGCTGATTTTTTGCATGAAGGTCCGTCTGGGTGGTATCTCCAGGCCATTTTTGGGATGGGCGTAATTTTTCGATTTTCGCCCAAAACTTAGCTTTTTGATGTTTCAAAATACGAAAATTCATAAATCACTGGTTTTTCAGTGAAATTGGCTGAATTTTGGCAGGTACGTCCATCAAGATGATATCTTGAAGCTGGCAAAAGGAATTTCCGAAATATTAATTATTTCCCGATTTATGGCAAACAAGTATATGGCGCAGAGCGCAATAGGTGACCGCGGAGCTTCGCAGCCCACAACTTCCTTAGCAGCAAAAGTAATGTTTCAAATGATCCGGGGCCAGTTCCACCCATTAAGATCTTTCTAAAATGTCATTACCTTTCAGCAAAAAAAAAGTTTGTCCAAATCTATTGAGAATTCGCCATTTCTCAAATTACCCTACTTTTAACCCTTTCTACCCAAAAAAGTAATGTTTCAAGTGTTCAAATTCCGGGTCTACCCCTCCAGATCTTTCTAAAATGTCATTACCTTTCAGCAAAAAAAAAGTTTGTCCAAATCCGTTGAGAATTCGCCATTTTTCAACATACCCTATTTTCAAACCTTTCTACCCAAAAAAGTAATGTTTCAAAGGCTCCGGGACCAGTTCCACCCATTCAGATCTTTCTAAAATGTCTTTACCTTTCAGCAAAAAAAAAGTTTGTCCAAATCCGTTGAGAATTCGCCATTTCTCAACATACCCTATTTTTCAACCTTTCTACCCAAAAAAGTAATGTTTCAAGTGTTCAAATTCCGGGTCTACCCCTCCAGATCTTTCTAAAATGTCATTACCTTTCAGCAAAAAAAAAGTTTGTCCAAATCCGTTGAGAATTCGCCCGTTCCCAGCATTTCCAGATATACATACACATATATATATATATGAGGACAAAAGTTCAGTAACCTCTATAGACCGCGGAGCGGCCCTTCGGGCCGCTCCGCGGTCAAAAACCTAAAATGGAACCTAAACCTAACCTAAAACCCTGGAGATACCACCCAGACGGACCTTCATGCAAAAAATCAGCCAATTTCGTTGAAAAACCGAGGAGTATGGGCCCCGGAAAGACTATATATATATATATATATATATATATATATATATATATATATATATATATATATATATATATATATATATATATATATATATGTCTTTCCGGGGCCCATACTCCTCGGTTTTTCAACGAAATTGGCTGATTTTTTGCATGAAGGTCCGTCTGGGTGGTATCTCCAGGCCATTTTTGGGATGGGCGTAATTTTTCGATTTTCGCCCAAAACTTAGCTTTTTGATGTTTCAAAATACGAAAATTCATAAATCACTGGTTTTTCAGTGAAATTGGCTGAATTTTGGCAGGTACGTCCATCAAGATGATATCTTGAAGCTGGCAAAAGGAATTTCCGAAATATTAATTATTTCCCGATTTATGGCAAAAAACCTAAAATCTTGATGTTTCAAAAATTTGTACATCCATAAATCGATGGTTTTCGATGGTGATAAATCGATTCATATGGGTGGTATAGTAATGTTATTTGAGGTTTTTATTTAGACCAAAGGCCGTGCATCTTGGCGATAGCCGAGTATACCTTGTTTGCCTTCTCATGGGGCTAGGTACGCGACAAGAATTCTCAAGGTCTCGAGGCCTATAAATGTGCCCTTAAAATGTGTGTCTAAAGTGGCCGTCTAAAGGCAGTCCAAAGATGGCAGTTCCGCTTGGCCGAATATGAGCCCAGCAGTTGTGACAAAAGGCAGCTCATTTCTTTGCAGTTTGCAGGCAATAGCCTCGCTTGGCCAGTATAGAGCCATAGGCTTCCTAGGCGGGAATGCCATTTTGGCGGCCCTGTTTAGAGATTCCGCAACGTCGGCTTCAGCTACTGAAATTGCGTCTATGAACGGCATGGAGACAGTGGCTGTTTTTGGACGGTTTTCACTGCCAGCGCAGAGCCATAGCATAGATTGCATTCGCCTCAATCAGACTACCTAGGATCTGCTGGTGGGAATGGAGGAGTATTAGGAGCCCTTTAAGGCGCAACGGTTGGTGACGGAGTAGATGAAACAGCTCCCACAAGCTCCTTTCAGCAATCCTGCCCAAGCCAACCAACTGCGGCAAGTTAAGGCCCCAGGCTAAAGGCTTGAAGTGTGTCAACTGATTGCTACGGCATCTTAAGCAAGCCACTTCATCAATTGTTTCGCTGACTTTAGCAGCCATTGAGATTTTGGCACCTAAATTTTCAGTCCACAGAAATGCGGGAACTTCGCCCAGCTAGCTAGAGCCCAAAGACACTCACTAAGGCCACAATAGCACCAAAGCATTTTGAAATGATTCTCCCCCTTAGCTCACTTTGCCTGCTCCTGTCTCAATTCTGATCGCTCAGCTGGCTGGAATGGAGTCAAGAAACCGAAACTGCCCCCTTTTCCTGCTTAGGCCAGGCCAAAATTGGTCAGCGTAGTAGGCTCAAAGCAATTTTTCTAAATGCCGGCTTCGAGACAACTGAACCAACAACCGTCCTCTTAGCTGAAACCAACGCCCATCATTTGGCCAGGACTCTCGCTTCAGCAGCCATAGTCTTATCACCAAAGGTACTTCATGATCGCTTGTGTTTGCCCAGTTGTAAATAGATGGCTGCAGCTATCGCCCCTGTCTCGAGAAATATGAGACCTAGCAGATATAGGAGCTAACTGCCAAAAGCCCTCCTAGCTTGCTAGTTGCAGTTTCAGTTCGCAGATTTACGATTCATTTTTCTGATTTCTACATTTTGTACTTGATTAGTTGGCATTTTTGCTTGATTGAAATATATGATGGAAAATGTTAACTCAGAACCAATTGACCAATAAAAACTGATGCTTTATATCAGTGCTACTGATACGTTTTACTGTTAAATGCAATAAATATATTTTAATTATTTGGTTGAATAATAATAAAAATATAATGCTCCAAAAATCAAATTACAGCCACCCAAATTTGGCATGTTTTGCTAGTTATTATGATTTCCACCAATTTAGAGCAATAAGAAAACTTAAGCTTCTTTTCTTAAACTTTCTTAACTTAAGCTTTCTTCTACTGTAACTTTAGCTTCTTTTTGTACTCGTTCACATTTGTAGACATTCATTTAAGACAAGAGTAAAATGCTACAGCATGAACCTCTTATGAATTGTCACTTATCAAAAAGAAATAGACAAGGTGGGACAAAATTGTGAGAAATTTTGATTTAATTTATAAACAATGTTGAGTTAAAAATTTAACAGGTTCATCTACAAATCCACTGATCATTCATAAGCAGGCGGCAATTTATGGCAGGAACCCTGTCACCTGGATTATTCTAGTTTTTGTTTTGTGTTCAATTTTTGCCTTAATGATGTTTTTTGTGAACTTTAATATATAATTTTTTAAGCCTCTTACAAAAAAATATGTCAAAGTTGAAGCGTGATTCAGATAAAACTAAAAAATTGATCATTCATTTAAGATTTCAAAGTTTTCCATGGTATGGAAACAGTATGTGTGCAAGGAACCCAAATCAATGTGTGCCGATCACAGCCCAAAAATCACCCGTATGCCTTGTAATCACAGCAGGAGCAGCATGCACAGCGTGAAACAAATTGCAATTTCTTTAGTTCAATCAGGTTCGGTCTTTTTCACTAGTCTAAAATTCAGCTCAAAATGGTGCCAACTTCCAAGGGCGTTCGCCAGATCTTCACCAACCGGTATACTCCTCTAAAGCCAAAGGGAAGTGTTCAGACGCTGGTCCAAGATCTGCCGTGACGAAAAAGTGAAAGTGAAGTGAGCATTGTACTTTTGAAGCCGGACCAAAGCCAGTGATGATCATGAAAGCTTGGGCAGTCCTGCTATCACCTTGCCACCTTACAGTGCAGCAAAGCAATTTCCAGATGTGAACCTTCGGATGCCGCCCTTCCTCGCCTCCGCCAGGCTGGAAGTCTCGCTTCAGAGCATCGGCAGAGTCTCCAAAGCCGGATTTTTGTTTTCTTTTCTATACTTCTGTTTGGATCTTAGGATAGAAAGAATAAACTGGGTGATACTTTTTTGGCCAAGAAAATAGCCTAAAATTGGCAGCAAAGCAGATGAAACTGCAGCGGCTGCTGGAGGAAAGGAAGAGGCGCGTGGAGGTCAATGCGGAAAAGAAGCGTCAGGTTTTTCTTTCACCCTTGCTTTCACGATGAAGCACAAGAGAATATCTTCTTGTGGCTCAAGTGATTGAATTTGAACTTGTAGGGAATGGAGGCGAAAAAGGCTCTGGCAGAAGCCCTCAAATTCGCTCGAGGAGGTTGTTGAGAAGTAGCACAGCATGTGCTGGAACACTTGCCGCGCTGGTTGGAGTGCATCATCTAACTCCTAAGCAGAGGCAAAATAATAGCCTAATACAGATGGTAACTGATAATTCAGATGCGTCTAATCAACCTCAGCCTCCCCCATTTCATCTCCCCGCACCCTAGCCCCACCAAACAAACACAACCTACCAAAGTATGTGCAGTCCTTGACTCCTCCTGTGCGAAATCATCAGCATGCCAGCCTCGCCACCCGCCCTAATAATTAGTTTTGCCCTCTGCATCAGCTCATTGGATGACACGCTGTTCCTGCCTAATTTGGCGCTGGCATTCCATTACACGCTACCAATAAACCGTTCACGACTCAGCCGCCATCGAAGCCCCGGTTTTAAGTGGAAAATAATTGAGACCTCTGCAATTTATAACCAGTCATTGCTATCGAGAATTTTTGAGCAATTCAGATTTCCCAAAACAGTATGCCAAAGTAAATCACCCAAAGAACTTCTACATAGTGAATTCCCACAGTAAAAAGCAAGGAAGCAAGAGTTCCAGTTATTGGCCAACAATCTAATGATTCAAAACATGCAAATGCCAAAGTTGCAAAAAAAATTAGAAACAACAAATTGGAATCGCCAAAAGGAATTGAAATACGAGAACGAACATTTATAACGAGAAACAATGTCCTTATCGAATTCAAAGTGAATGCAATTCAAATAGCAATAAAAAGAGCGTCCCGCCTTCCTTAGCATTTTTTTTAGCAAGCATGTGCATAAAACCAGCAAATTCATCATGTGTACAAAATTTCCTGGGGGAGGGAATTGGGAATTGGGGATTACTTCTGAAGGGGATTGGGGCTCTGGTAGAACTCTCCTTTCAGAGCTTGAAGGAGTCGGATGTCCGAAGCCCGAATTTGCTCGCGACCAGCGACCACCGTGGCCATCACGCGGCAGTCCTGCAAACTTTTCTTTGCAATGATCTCTCAAACGTGTGTGCAAGTTTTCCAAAAACTAAGTGACCTTGAAAGTTCTTGAATAATGGCTTGAATAGTGAATTAATTATAAATCATGAAGTATCCATTATCTTTTAGTTACCTGCGATTGAAGTGGTTGCGGCTAAAATTCCCTAAGGATAATGTTCTCCAGCTAAATTTAACCAGAATTGATAATGCTATTAAACGATAAATCTGTTTATATTCGTCTCATTAATGTTTATCATCAAATAGGCCGAAATTAAACCTTAGGCTGAAGATAAATTGGGATTTTTCATATTTACGAAATTTATAAGTTGGACTTGTAAGGTAACTCGATATAATAAACGCAGATACGACAGCCCCCATTTGCAAATATTTTTTCATTTAATTATCTTTTCTGACAAATTAACGTAACTTGATCTTTTATTTATCTAAATATGAGCAGTAGTTAATTGACAACCGTCATTATATTGAGTCATTAAAAAGATCATTTAAGTTGATCATTTAACGTAAAATGTCTCATTTAAGAGATTTAAGATCATGGCTATTGTTCCAGTTTTTTTAAACTTTTATGCAAACATGATGAAAAACAAAATCCCTCAAAAATCGCTTGGCAAAAGAGCAAAAAGTCAATACTGAGATCCGCAATGCCTGCCAGAAGGAAATATTTAGCTGCAATGATGGAACCTGGAAGATTTGGACGATGTGGTCTTCACAGGCGAAGTGCAGTGCTTCGACAGCTTTTTCACCCATCTTGTGCGTCTCCTAAAAGCTTTCATGCAACTTGCAACTAAACAAATGTAGCAGCAAAAAGAGCTATAACAATGTTAGCAAAACTATCCAAAGCACTAAGCACTAACTAAGGGAGTTATTTTTTGTTATTTTTTGTTATTAGGAGTTATTTTTTGAAACCATCAATCTCCTCCTTCCTCTTTTCCTCCTCCAGGAATCTTATCGGAACTACTTAAATGATGCAGGTTCTCTCAGTACGAGTAGCTAGATATTTTATTCTATGCGTAAGATGCAAACCGAGTATTCGCGTAGGATTCCTTTGGCAGTCCGGTCGAATGTGGCCTTGGGGATGAGGAGTTTAGAGCGCTTCTTCCGCTTCCGCCCTTCTGCCTGCTATTTTAGAGGAATGTTAACATTGCTTTCTTTTTGAAAAAGGAGCATGACCTTGCCATTCTCCTTCGGCCGCTCCTTGCCTTTGGCCACTTTCTTTCCCTCTTTCTTCTCCCGGCCCATAGCTTCTACCTATTTCAAAAGATCACTGCCTCAAAAGATATTTTTATGCTTCAAAAACAATCGCCAACTCTCAGCTTTGTTTAAATTATCGCGCTGACGAATAAACCTAAAAGAACTTTGCGTCCATAGGCTATGCAAAAATGAGAAAAGGAGGCACGCCAATTTGCGCATTCAAAGGGGCATTTGAATCAAACCTCCAAGCGGAAGACATCTGGTTGGTACGTATGCTGGATGACTCAGTGACAGTGCTAATGAGATGCGCTGTTTTGGGAACAGCACACTTTTCCTTCCTTCCTGCAACCTTAAATGGAGTGAATCTTAAATGAATGCTCTGAGAGAAGCTACTGCTAAGAAACAACAAACAGTGACTTGAAAATTATCCAGATTCGAAACAACATTTTTAAACGAAGCTTAAAAGAATGTGCATTACGCATAAACATACTCTTAACATTAAAAAACAAAAAATATATGATTAATAATTTAATTGCGTTCTTGCCAAATCTGAGTGTGTTTTCTGATGTTCATAAGCTTATGATGGGTTGCTTTTTTGTCCCCAAAATGGATTGAATTGAAATTTTTGCAATCTAATCAGTCCAACGTTTTTCTCAAATTGATTTTTTGTGTAATAGGCGTGGCGCTCCTTTTTTGGTGTTATGTAAGAATATCAAAGGTACGAAAACAATCCTGCTCCTTCTACCACTGCCCTTCGCAAGCGTTAAATCGGGCAGGAAGTAGAGGAGGACGCCATGATAAACTGGATCACAGATACCGTGAATGCCTCATCTCCTCTTGCAAGACGCAAGACAATTGGAAGACAGCAAGATGCAAGACACAAGACAATACATTGCCAAGTGTGGCCAGGCAAGCGCCGTAAAGTCCGAGAGCCCCTACCTCCCCAAATCACCAGCCTTTCTGCAGTGGAACTGCAGCCTGCTCCCAGTGCCGATATGTCAGCAACTGCAGCAGTGTGAGAGGGGTTGCTCATTACGTCTGTCAGCCAAGAAGTAGGAGTGAAGGCTGATTGAATGCCGATTCGCTATGCCCAATGCCTCGACAATGCCCCATCTATGGCCAATAATTCGTCTACCCTTGCCAGCTGACTGCTCACCTGTGCCTGCACAGTGCACACTGGATAGTGGCCACCACTGCGACATATTGACTTGCTACTCTTTCTGTCATTCCTACGAGCATCAAAACGTTGGGTCTGAAAAAACGTTGGGTCTGAAAAAACGTTGGGTCTGAAAAAACGTTGGGTCTTTGGGCTGCTTCAAAGATAATATGAAACCAACAAATTATAATGTTCAACTGTTAAACAGCTTTGCTTGCCAGTTGGAGCTGATTTTGTGCCTGCTAAGGGAAGGTTTTTAGAGTTTACTATTTGTTTTTGAGGCTTTTTTTATGAATGCTGGTTCCACTTTCTCCAGCTTAGCTGAGCCGGAAAACGTAAAATTGACGTATTGAGCTTTATTGAGCCAAAGAGATTTTAATACCAAAACTTATCAAATTTCTCATTATCAGTACCGCATATTGCATCCTCCGTTTCGAGACTCTAGGCGGAAGCTGTTGGAGTTCTTGAACGTTCACTCCACTTTTGTTCTGTTCTTATTATTTTATTTGAATGTAGCGGTCGCCTTTCAAAGCCAGATGTTGCTCGTATCAAAACGAATCCGAATAAATTTACGGACTTAAACTAGACACTTGGGAGCACATTTCCACCAAAGAATTTGTTTATTTCATTCATAAATGAGGCAGTGGTGATCGCCCGAAATCAAGCGTCTTGTCAATGGCTATTCGATTAGCAAGCACAAATCTAGTGTTTAGTGGGTTTTGCATAAAAGCCGCGGTTGGGCAGAAATGGAAAGAAAGCGCCACTGGGATTTCATGCATAGCCCAACAATTTCTGCTACCTGGGGTATTAATTGATTTGGATTAGTTTTTTAGGATAGGCTTAAAAAAACTTGAATATAAAACTAAAAAGTGAATTGGATCAATGAAACGTTCAGCTAAGGTTTTTTACCCATCACCACTACAACAAAACTAACGCTATACAAGGGACCAACGTATCCCATTCAATTCCAATCTACTGTAGAGTTCATTTCTTTAAATGAATTGAATCCACGTGTTAATTTAGTAATCGGTTATCATGGCTTATGGCAGAGATGGAACATGGCAGATTTCAAAAACGTCTCAAGCAAACAAAAAGGACAATAATTTTCTTCTAGTATTAAATCCTAATGTTTTATTCCGTTAATTTTACGGGCATCAGTTTATTTTATAATTCTAACATTGAAAAGTTCAATGATGTGAATTAAAAAGGATCATAAAGGGCAAAACTTTTCAGAACAACAACTCCAGACAGAACAATAGCTGTTCAATTTGGTCATCGACAAAGCGTCAGAATATCATAAGCCGTCGTATCATGAGCAGTAGCATCAAACTACGCGAGACTGATTCATCATGTGCCCCTGTGCAAGAGTTGTCCGGAAGCCTGAAAATGCCCGACTGAAACATCTATGCACAGGGTCAAGGGTGAGAATAACTGCTGAAACATATCAATCAGTCCACGCACCTTTTCTTTTTAACTATTTGACATGTTCTGCAACCCTATTGGGGTCAATTTAGGTCAAACTATAGGCCCCAAGGACTAGTTGT
This sequence comes from Ptycholaimellus sp. GST1_10, assembly GCA_030248095.1. Classification (NCBI taxonomy): domain Eukaryota; kingdom Metazoa; phylum Nematoda; class Chromadorea; order Chromadorida; family Chromadoridae; genus Ptycholaimellus; species Ptycholaimellus sp. GST1_10. The sequence goes on from JASANA010008420.1 coordinate 43,290, forward strand.
GACCTAAGTCAACCATTAGTGTCTGCTTTGATTAGCGCCTACTACGTATTCAAATGAAATGAGAGAATTGTCACAGGAGGACAGCGACAATGAAGCCCGCCTATTGGACAAGTGCAGCCTGAGGCCAGGTTGGATGCTCTTTTCAGCTTCACTTCAATGATGAGGTTCAGTGCTTAGCCTATTGTTTCGATTCATTGCTCATTGATCTTTAAATGAAAGCTTCTTAAGTGCTTAGTTTGCTGGCTTTTGCAGACTATTTTTTAGAAGCTGGCATAATATCAGTGCAAAACCTCAGTGCATATCAGTGAAGGCGCCGCAAAACCTGCGTATCCTGGGCTCGGGACATTGCGGCACGGTGTACAAGGCAGTGGGCACGGACAGTGGTCGACTGATGGCTGTCAAATGCGTCTCTCTGGATGTTAGACCCGAAGTACAGAGCGCCATTCTCAACGAGCTCAGCATCCTACACAAGGTCTCTATCTTGTACCCCGAAGCCTGATGTTTCACGGAGTTTGTGAAGAAAAACCCTTGTCCACTCTTTCATTCAATATGAGCTTGTCAACATCCTTCCTAGGGCGCGACAGCGCCCTAGTTATGAATGGGTGATCGAGTTTTTGGGTGGTTGCATGTCACGAGGTTCAGCGCCTTGGATATTGGATGAAACCTATAACTTATATATATCAATCGAAAGCTCTCAACGAGATCTCGATGAGGAAAATCTTGAAATTTTGATTTTGGCCTTAGAATTTTAGAACTCTCCAAAAAACCTACAAAAACATTCAAAATCAGGACATTGCTAACTTAGAAGTGTTCTCATTTTAGAACAAATGAGAAATTCAAAAATTGAAGAATTACGTGTTTTAGTAAATTTTCTGGCCAATCTGGTGATGTATTTGGTCTCATAGGTTTTTTGGCAAAATTACTCAATCAATTCACGTTTGTGAAAGAGATCTACCAGGTATATTACAATTCCGGAACAGTTCCGGACCGGAACAATTGGAACAGTTCTGAGGAACAGTACGGAACAGTTGGACCAGTTCCGGAATTGGGTGAATTCCGGAACAATTCTTTTTTATCAAATTTTGCCATCTTAATGTACACAAATGCCTAATCTCATCCCTGGAACACTTAATACTATTAATTCTTGAAATTATGGAAGTGGGAAATCGGCAAAGTTGGCATTTTGGGCCCTTCTACATGATGTTTTAGGCTGAAAACCCACGTTTTTGACCATTTTGGGCAAAATTTTTTGATATGTACTATGTACTTAAAATTTTAACTGTTCCGGAATTTTGACAAATACCAGAACAGTAGTTCAACTACTGTTCCGGAAGTTGGTGAATTCCGGAACAGTAGTCAACTACTGTTCCGGAATTTTTTTGAATTCCAGAACAGTAGTCAACTACTGTTCCGGAATTTTTTTGAATTCCGGAACAGTTGCCAAACTACTGTTCTGGAATTTGATGAATTCCGGAACAGTAGTCAACTACTGTTCTGGAATTTTTTTGAATTCCGGAACAGTTGCCAAACTACTGTTCTGGAATTTGATGAATTCCGGAACAGTAGTCAACTACTGTTCCGGAATTTTTTTGAAATCCGGAACAGTTTCCAAACTACTGTTCCGGAATTTTTTGAATTCCGGAACAGTAGTCAAACTACTGTTCCTGATTTTTTTCGAATTCTGGAACTGTAGTCAATCTATCAATCCATCAATATTCCATCAATATTCCATAATCATATATTCCAAAAATATATTGGTGTATTTTGATCCCATTTATTGAAATATGCTATTGGAATGGGCAATTTGCCTTGTTTTTTGCGCGGCCGCAGGCCGCCTGCCGCGACGGGCTGGGCAGTCAGAGCTCCGTAGGCCGTAGCACCCGTGCCCGGAGGCCGGAGGAGCTCTGGCGCCCTGCCCGAAGCGGCGGGCGGCCAAGGCCCGCTTAAGCTGTTACCCTATTTTTCGTCCGTCATTCCGCATATATATATATATATATATATATATATATATATATATATATATATATATATACATATATATATATATATATATATATGTGTGAACAGACCGTACTCCGCGGTTTCTCAACGAAATGGGCTGATTTTTTGCATGAAGGTCCGTCTGGGTGGTGGCTCGGGGCGTTTTTTTTGCGATCGCCGCCATTTTGATTGGTTATTGATTTATAGTCAAAAAACCTCCAAAATGAAAACCATAAAATTCGAAATCTTTTTGAAAAATTGCATTTAACTATTATTATTTATTTATTAAATCGCATTAAATGCCTCAGAAACCAAATCTAGACCCATGAAAATTTTATTTAATGTTGTTTGATAATCAATGCTTTTTCTTCATTTATTTCATTGCTTAACGCGGTGGACAAGGCCGCGCACCTCTTGGCAACAGCCGAGAATACCTTGTTGGGTTAAAAAGCATATTTTTTGGTACTGTTCCGGAATTTTTTTGAATTCCGGAACAGTAGTTTTGCACTCCCCAATTTTTGGCTGGAGCTTTGTCCATGGCTTGATGGGACTCAACAACACTTGTACTAGATATAACTAAGCTGTTACGACAGCCCCCATTTGCAAATATTTTTCATTTAATTATCTTTTCTGACAAATTAACATAACTTGATCTTTTATTTATCTAAATATGAGCAGTAGTTAATTGACAACCGTCATTATATTGAGTCATTAAAAAGGATCATTTAAGTTGATCATTTAACGTAAAATGTCTCATTTAAGAGATTTAAGATCATGGCTATTGTTTCAGTTTTTTTAAACTTTTATGCAAACATGATGAAAAACAAAATCCCTCAAAAATCGCTTGGCAAAAGAGCAAAAAGTCAATACTGAGATCCGCAATGCCTGCCAGAAGGAAATATTTAACTGCAATGATGGAACCTAGAAGATTTGGACGATGTAGTCTTCACAGGCGAAGTGCAGTGCTTCGACAGCTTTTTCACCCATCTTGTGCGTCTCCTAAAAGCTTTCATGCAACTTGCAACTAAACTTTTGAAGCCGGACCAAACTTTTGAAAAACTCTTACCAAACCAAACTCTTACTTTTGAAGCCGGACCAAAGCCAGTGATGATCATGAAAGCTTGGGCAGTCCTGCTATCACCTTGCCACCTTACAGTGCAGCAAAGCAATTTCCAGATGTGAACCTTCGGATGCCGCCCTTCCTCGCCTCCGCCAGGCTGGAAGTCTTGCTTCAGAACATCGGCAGAGTCTCCAAAGCCGGATTTTTGTTTTCTTTTCTATACTTCTGTTTGGATCTTAGGATAGAAAGAAGAAACTGGGTGAAACTTTTTTGGCCAAGAAAATAGCCTAAAATTGGCAGCAAAGCAGATGAAGATGAGAAGTAGATGAGAAGCAAGCGCTGGATTGCGTGCCGCGCTGGTTGGAGTGCATCATCTAACTCCTAAGCAGAGGCAAAATAATGGCCTAATACAGATGGTAACTGAGAAAACTTTCAGATGCGTCTAATCAACCTCAGCCTCCCCCATTTCATCTCCCCGCACCCTAGCCCCACCAAACAAACACAACCTACCAAAGTATGTGCAGTCCTTGACTCCTCCTGTGCAGCATGCCAGCCTCGCCATGGAAAACCCGTCCTAATAATTAGTTTTGCCCTATGCATCAGCTCATTGGATGACACGCTGTTCCTGCCTAATTTGGCGCTGACATTCCATTACACGCTACCAATAAACCGTTCACGACTCAGCCGCCATCGAAGCCCCGGTTTTAAGACATGTTTTGCGAGAAGAGCACGAATGACCCAAGGGTCGAGACCCATAGATTTTTGACCCCCCTTTTTTATAATGGGAATCAAAAGAACAATATATGGGAAGTAAAATTAATCAATATACTTGGTGTCAAAACTCAATATCCAGGTCAGGACAGCTCTGTCAAGTTAGAGGTCGCAAAATTTGAGTTTTTGGCGATTTTTTCCGTAAAACTGAATTTTCATGCTCATTTCTTTGCCAAAAGTATTCAAATTTGGTATGGATCAATTCGTCTATATAGCTGGACACAGCTATGCCAATAGTATTTAGATTTCTTACCAAAAATTTTCATATTTTATCAAAAAACCTAATCAATGCCATAAAACGAAAAATTGAAATTACACAAAAAACTCAATTTGCCTCAAAACATTTGTTCAAAAGTCTGTAAACCGACATCGTCATCGTATTCCTCATAAAATTCTGGCCCAGGAACTACTTTTAAAATTGCCATTTAGGTATGTTCCAAAAGAGATAATAGCCCGAACTTGAAGAGCATCAAAAATATGCCCCATGTTACAGCATAGGGCAATTTAGCAGATAGAAAATTTTGATGCTAAAAAACTTCTACTCTTCAGTTAAACAGAATTACTCAATTTCCTTTGGGAGTTATTGAACCTGAAGCCTTATGCAGGTATTGAGCAAAAAAAATTGCTGGGTTTTAGTTAATATACATGAAAAATTATCCAAAGTGTTCGGACAGGTCGGAAATCCACCCATCTGATCACTTGGTTTTCTTCCTCATTTAATACCATTTTGAACAAAAATATTTAAAGCAATTATTTTCGAAATATGATGAAATTGAGCATGAAAATGATATTTTTAGGTGTATTTGCGGCCTTAACATCGATTTAGGCCATTTAAAACTAAATTCAAGACAAAAAATTTTTTAGTCAATTTTGCTCGATGTTATAGCATAGGGTGGATTTAGCACCTGTCGCACACTTTGGATAATTTTTCATGTATATTAACTGAAATCCCAGGAATATTTTTTTGCTCAATACCTGCATAAGGCTTAGGGTTTTTTTTTTTTTTTTTTTTTTTTTTTTTTTTTTTTTTTTTTTTTTTTTTTTTTTTTTTTTTTTTTTTTTTTTTTTTTTTTTTTTTTTTTTTTTTTTTTTTTTTTTTTTTTTTTTTTTTTTTTTTTTTTTTTTTTTTTTTTTTTTTTTTTTTTTTTTTTTTTTTTTTTTTTTTTTTTTTTTTTTTTTTTTTTTTTTTTTTTTTTTTTTTTTTTTTTTTTTATTTTTTTTTTTTTTTTTTTTTTTTTTTTTTTTTTTTTTTTTTTTTTTTTTTTTTTTTTTTTTTTTTTTTTTTTTTTTTTTTTTTTTTTTTTTTTTTTTTTTTTTTTTTTTTTTTTTTTTTTTTTTTTCAGGTGAATACAAGCAGCAGGGGTTTTTTTTTTCACGCAGGTTTTTGAGCAGCCATAGCTCTATGAATATTATAGCTAGCACAACGTTCAGGCCACCATTCGAATTATCTGAGTCTCTTCTTTCAAACAGGTGGTCTCAAAGTTGCGCTATGGGCAAAGAGTAGAAAAAGAGCTAGGGCCGTTTTTCTGAGGGTCATTTTTGGCAATGACCCCTTGCCGGCACCCTAACAATGTACAAAGTAGGCCTGTTTTCCGGAACCCTCATACGAATGCCCCTAGCTCTGGCATTTTTTGTTGTAGAGACAATTTGAGCAAGTATTGGAAGAGGAAAATTACGGACAGAACACAATTGGTGGCCTGAACATTAGGTTAGCTACAATATTTATCTCGGCATGACTAATCAAAAACCTCATGAAAAAAAATCCCTGCCGGCTCGGTAGCTGCCAAAAGGAAATTGAGTAATTCTGTTTAACTGAAGAGTAGGAAGTTTTTTGCATCAAAATTTTCTATCTGCTAAATTGCCCTATGCTATAACATGGGGCATATTTTTGATGCTCTTCAAGTTCGGGCTATTATCTCTTTTGGAACATACCTAAATGACAATTTTAAAAGTAGTTCCTGGGTCAGAATTTTATGAGGAATACGATGACGATGTCGTTTTTCAGACTTTCAAACAAACTGTTTTGAGGAAAATTGAGTTTTTTGTCCAATTTCAATTTTTCGTTTTATGGCATTGATTAGGTTTTTTGATAAATTGAAAATTTTTGGTAAGAAATTAAATACTATTGGCATAGCTATAACAATATAGACGAATTGATCCATACCAAATTTGAATACTTTTGGCAAAGAAATGAGCATGAAAATTCAGTTTTATGGAAAAAATTGCCAAAACTCAAACTTTGCGACATCTAACTTGACAGAGCTGTCCTGACCTGGATATGAGTTTTTTTTTGACACCAAGTATATTGATTAATTTTACTTCCCATATATTGTTCTTTTGATTCCCATTATAAAAAAGGGGGGTCAAAAAATCCATGGGTCTACCATTCGTGCTTCTCTCAAAAACCGCCTCTTAAGTGGAAAATAATTGAGACCTCTGCAATTTATAACCAGTCATTGCTATCGAGAATTTTTGAGCAATTCAGATTTCCCAAAATAGCATGCCAAAGTAAATCACCCAAAGAACTTCTACATAGTGAATTCCCACAGTAAAAAGCAAGGAAGCAAGAGTTCCAGTTATTGGCCAACAATCTAATGATTCGAAACATGCAAATGCCAAAGTTGCAAAAAAAATTAGAAACAACAAATTGGAATCGCCAAAAGGAATTGAAATACGAGAACGAACATTTATAACGAGAAACAATGTCCTTATCAATTCAAATAGCAATAAAAAGAGCGTCCCGCCTTCCTTAGCATTTTTTTTAGCAAGCATGTCGCAGAGCAGTGTGCATAAAACCAGCAAATTCATCATGTGTACAAAATTTCCTGGGGGAGGGGATTGGGGATTGGGGATTACTTCTGAAGGGGATCGGGGCTCTGGTAGAACTCTCCTTTCAGAGCTTGAAGGAGTCGGATGTCCGAAGCCCGAATTTGCTCACGACCAGCGACCACCGTGGCCATCACGCAGCAGTCCTGCAAACTTTTCTTTGCAATGATCTCTCAAACGTGTGTGCAAGTTTTCCAAAAACTAAGTGACCTTGAAAGTTCTTGAATAATGGCTTGAATAGTGAATTAATTATAAATCATGAAGTGCGATTGAATTGCGATTGTTACCTGCGATTGAAGTGGTTGCGGCTAAAATTCCCTAAGGATAATGTTCTCCAGCTAAATTTAACCGGAATTGATAATGCTATTAAACGATAAATCTGTTTATATTCGTCTCATTAATGTTTATCATCAAATAGGCCGAAATTAAACCTTAGGCTGAAGATAAATTGGGAATTTTCATATTTACGAAATTTATAAGTTGGACTTGTAAGGTAACTCGATATAATAAACGCAGATACGACAGCCCCCATTTGCAAATATTTTTTCATTTAATTATCTTTTATGACAAATTAACGTAACTTGATCTTTTATTTATCTAAATATGAGCAGTAGTTAATTGACAACCGTCATTATATTGAGTCATTAAAAAGATCATTTAAGTTGATCATTTAACGTAAAATGTCTCATTTAAGAGATTTAAGATCATGGCTATTGTTCCAGTTTTTTTAAACTTTTATGCAAACATGATGAAAAACAAAATCCCTCAAAAATCGCTTGGCAAAAGAGCAAAAAGTCAATACTGAGATCCGCAATGCCTGCCAGAAGGAAATATTTAGCTGCAATGATGGAACCTGGAAGATTTGGACGATGTGGTCTTCACAGGCGAAGTGCAGTGTTTCGACAGCTTTTTCACCCATCTTGTGCGTCTCCTAAAAGCTTTCATGCAACTTGCAACTAAACAAATGTAGCAGCAAAAAGAGCTATAACAATGTTAGCAAAACTATCCAAAGCACTAAGCACTAACTAAGGGAGTTATTTTTTGTTATTTTTTGTTATTAGGAGTTATTTTTTGAAACCATCAATCTCCTCCTTCCCCTCTTTTCCTCCTCCAGGAATCTTATCGGAACTACTTAAATGATGCAGGTTCTCTCAGTACGAGTAGCTAGATATTTTATTCTATGCGTAAGATGCAAACCGAGTATTCGCGTAGGATTCCTTTGGCAGTCCGGTCGAATGTGGCCTTGGGGATGAGGAGTTTAGAGCGCTTCTTCCGCTTCCGCCCTTCTGCCTGCTATTTTAGAGGAATGTTAACATTGCTTTCTTTTTGAAAAAGGAGCATGACCTTGCCATTCTCCTTCGGCCGCTCCTTGCCTTTGGCCACTTTCTTTCCCTCTTTTCTTCTCCGGCCCATAGCTTCTACCTATTTCAAAAGATCACTGCCTCAAAAGATATTTTTATGCTTCAAAAACAATCGCCAACTCTCAGCTTTGTTTAAATTATCGCGCTGACGAATAAACCTAAAAGAACTTTGCGTCCATAGGCTATGCAAAAATGAGAAAAGGAGGCACGCCAATTTGCGCATTCAAAGGGGCATTTGAATCAAACCTCCAAGCGGAAGACATCTGGTTGGTACGTATGCTGGATGACTCAGTGACAGTGCTAATGAGATGCGCTGTTTTGGGAACAGCACACTTTTCCTTCCGTCCTGCAACCTTAAAATGGAGTGAATCTTAAATGAATGCTCTGAGAGAAGCTACTGCTAAGAAACAACAAACAGTGACTTGAAAATTATCCAGATTCGAAACAACATTTTTAAACGAAGCTTAAAAGAATGTGCATTACGCATAAACATACTCTTAACATTAAAAAACAAAAAATATATGATTAATAATTTAATTGCGTTCTTGCCAAATCTGAGTGTGTTTTCTGATGTTCATAAGCTTATGATGGGTTGCTTTTTTGTCCCCAAAATGGATTGAATTGAAATTTTTGCAATCTAATCAGTCCAACGTTTTTCTCAAATTGATTTTTTGTGTAATAGGCGTGGCGCTCCTTTTTTGGTGTTATGTAAGAATATCAAAGGTACGAAAACAATCCTGCTCCTTCTACCACTGCCCTTCGCAAGCGTTAAATCGGGCAGGAAGTAGAGGAGGACGCCATGATAAACTGGATCACAGATACCGTGAATGCCTCATCTCCTCTTGCAAGACGCAAGACAATTGGAAGACAGCAAGATGCAAGACACAAGACAATACATTGCCAAGTGTGGCCAGGCAAGCGCCGTAAAGTCCGAGAGCCCCTACCTCCCCAAATCACCAGCCTTTCTGCAGTGGAACTGCAGCCTGCTCCCAGTGCCGATATGTCAGCAACTGCAGCAGTGTGAGAGGGGTTGCTCATTACGTCTGTCAGCCAAGAAGTAGGAGTGAACGCTGATTGAATGCGGATTCGCTCTGCCCAATGCCTCGACAATGCCCCATCTATGGCCAATAATTCGTCTACCCTTGCCAGCTGACTGCTCACCTGTGCCTGCACACTGCATAGTGGCCACCACTGCGACATATTGACTTGCTACTCTTTCTACGAGCATCAAAACGTTGGGTCTGAAAAAACGTTGGGTCTTTGGGCTGCTTCAAAGATAATATGAAACCAACAAATTATAATGTTCAACTGTTAAACAGCTTTGCTTGCCAGTTGGAGCTGATTTTGTGCCTGCTAAGGGAAGGTTTTTAAAGTTAACTATTTGTTTTTGAGGCTTTTTTGGTGAATGCTGGTTCCACTTTCTCCAGCTTAGCTGAGCCGGAAAACGTAAAATTGACGTATTGAGCTTTATTGAGCCAAAGAGATTTTAATCCCAAAACTTATCAAATTTCTCATTATCAGTACCGCATATTGCATCCTCCATTTCGAGACTCTAGGCAGAAGCTGTTGGAGTTCTTGAACGTTCACTCCACTTTTGTTCTGTTCTTATTATTTTATTTGAATGTAGCGGTCGCCTTTCAAAGCCATATGTTGCTTGTATCAAAACGAATCCGAATAAATTTACGGACTTAAACTAGACACTTGGGAGCATATTTCCACCAAAGAATTTGTTTATTTCATTCAAAAATGAGGCAGTGGTGATCGCCCGAAATCAAGCGTCTTGTAAATGGCTATTCGATTAGCAAGCACAAATCTAATGTTTAGTGGGTTTTGCATAAAAGCCGCGGTTGGGCAGAAGAAAGCGTCACTGGGATTTCATGCATAGCCCAACAATTTCTGCTACCTGGGGTATTAATTGATTTGGATTTGTTTTTTAGGATAGGCTTAAAAAAGCTTGAATATAAAACTAAAAAGTGAATTGGATCAATGAAACGTTCAGCTAAGGTTTTTTACCCATCACCACTACAACAAAACTAACGCTATACAAGGGACCAACGTATCCCATTCAATTCCAATCTACTGTAAAGTTCATTTCTTTAAATGAACTGAATCCACGTGTTAATTTAGGAATCGGTTATCATGGCTTATGGCAGAGATGGAATACGGCAGATTTCAAAAACGTCTCAAGCAAACAAAAAGGACAATAATTTTCTTCTAGTTCTAGTGCTATTTTCTATGATCGATTTCGCCGGGAGGGTCATTTAGCCGGATATTCTATCCTAATGTTTCATTCCGTTAATTTCATAGGCACCAGTTTATTTTATAATTCTAATATTGAAAAGTTCAATGATGTGAATTAAAAAGGATCATAAATGGCAACACTTTTCAGAACAACAACTCTTCAGACAGAACAATAGCTGTTCAATTTGGTCATTGGCAAAGCGTCAGAATATCATAAGCCGTCGTATCATGAGCAGTAGCATCAAACTACGCGAGACTGATTCATCATGTGCCCCTGCGCAAGAGTCGTCCGGAAGCCTGAAAATGCCTGACTGAAACATCAATGCACAGGGTCAAGGGTGAGAATAACTGCTGAAACATATCAATCAGTCCACGCACCTTTTCTTTTTAACTATTGACATGTTCTGCAACCCTATTGGGGTCAATTTAGGTCAAACTATAGGCCTCAAGGACTAGTTGTGACCTAAGTCAACCATTAGTGTCTGCTTTGATTAGCGCCTACTACGTATTCAAATGAAATGAGAGAATTGTCACAGGAGGACAGCGACAATGAAGCCCGCCTATTGGACAAGTGCAGCCTGAGGCCAGGTTGGATGCTCTTTTCAGCTTCACTTCAATGATGACACGCGTAGGTTCAGTGCTTAGCCTATTGTTTCAATTCAATGCTCATTGATCTTTAAATGAAAGCTTCTTAAGTGCTTAGTTTGATGGCTTTTGCATACTATTTTTTAGCAGCTGGCATAATATCAGTGCAAAGAGGTGAAGGCGCCGCAAAACCTGCGTATCCTGGGCTCGGGACATTGCGGCACGGTGTACAAGGCAGTGGGCACGGACAGTGGTCGACTGATGGCTGTCAAATGCGTCTCTCTGGATGTTAGACCCGAAGTACAGAGCGCCATTCTCAACGAGCTTAGCATCCTTCACAATGTCTCTCATCTTGTACCCCAAAGCCTGATGTTTCATGGAGTTTGTGAAAAACCTTTGTTCACTCTTTCTTTCAATATGAGCTTGTGAACATCTTTATGAGCATAAACTAGCATTCGGAAGAAAAACCAAAGACCATCCGGTGCTATTGCCGTATGTGATCTACCGTCATGTTTCTATTGCCGTATATTCTTCTGCGTCAACTATGACAAAAGTAACATTAGAAATTGAATGGTGCATCAAAAAGTGGTAGATTACAGGTAGATCACAGGTAGATCACAACTCTATGGTAGATCACATACGGCAATAGCACCGGCGGGTCTGAGGTCGAGGAGGCCTTCAGTGCCCTGCACCGTTTGGCCAACGGCAACGAAGCCGTTTTGGACGCAAGCATCTCCTTTCGGTTAGGATTTCAGGCACTCGCTCAAAAAATGATGTGGGCCTCGCCTTTTTCCAGCTAACTGTATGCAGTGAAACATCAAAAAGATGGCTTGATGATAGGATGTATTTGGGCGTCAAATACTGGCATACGCCTGAAACATCACCTCAACTCAAACGACTGCAAGTCCGTCCAGAGCGTCTGTTCTCTGCAGCCCTGGCCACCTACGACTTCCAGCTAGCCATGGCAGCGCTCTGATGCGGACCCAAAAGAGTTCCTCCCCTTCCTCAACCGACTCAAGGCTATCCAGCAGGCCTATCGCCGATTTCACACCGAGAGACACCTTTAGCGCTGGGACAAGGTTTTGATCCTTATTTTACTAGATAATTAGCGCAAAAAGCTGTCAAAAGGCAAACAAGGGCTAGAATTTTCGGCGTTATTTACAAGCAACCGGAAACAATCGAACAAAAAGGGAGAGAAGATTATAACTGGTACCATCGGCAAGCCAAATGTGGTCTCTTTTCTCCAAATTTTGTAATTGCCTCAAGCAAAAAGTCAAGGAAATACATCTACTACTAGTGGAATCTGCTGCTTGGACAGTTGCATTTTGTTTTTGGCAGGCAGTTCAGTGTCTCTTTCCATGTGCGCCAAAAACAAAATGCAGATGACGCAGCAGATTCCACTAGTAGTAGATGTATTTCCTTGACTTTTTGCTCGAGGCAATTACAAAATTTGGAGAAAAGAGACCACATTTGGCTTGCCGATGGTACCAGTTATTTCTTCCACTTTTAATATAGTATAAAATGTATAAATACAATTTTATAGTATTTGACAATTTTTGAAAAACAAAAAAATAAAAAATAAACTCATTAAAAAACTATAACAAAAAGAAAAGAATCGAAAATTAAAAATACCATGCAATTTATTGGCTAACTAACATAACATTTTTTGTGAAATTTTCATGACTTTTACTTTACTTTATGGGAGAAAAGAGATTCACATTTGGCCTACCGATGGTACCAGAAATTTCTTCCACTATAGTATAAATTGTATAAATAAAAATTTTTATATTGTTGGTTGTTATATATTAAAATATTATTGGATAAAAAAATAAATAAAAAATAAACTTATTTAAAAAATATACCGAAAAGAAAATCTCGATTCGAAAATCAAGAAATACAATGCATATTTATTGGCAAAAAAAATATTTTTTTTGAAATTTTCATTATTTATACTTAGGGCCATCGATTTTTGGGAGAAATCTTAATATCATAAAAGAGCTTTAATTTTGGCCTGCCGATGGTACCAGTTGTTTTCTCAACATAAAATTTCCAAAATAAAATTTTTGTCTGAGAAGGATTCGAACCTCCCAGTTTCACCCTACTGTCCAATCGGTTAGACCACTACACCACTGGTGCATATGCGTCTTTGATTAACTGAAGAGTTATGAATAAATAAATATATGAGGCCCAGAATCCCGGGGAAGGGGGTTGGGGGGAAGAAATGAATACCTACTCTCATTTCAAGAATAGATGAGGAGGAGAAGAAGGAGAAGGAGAAGGAGAAGGAGGAGTTCGGACAAATGGTTTTGAGTAGTTTTCTTTTGTGTTCTGCCGTTTTTGGGCAATTTCTCGCGAGTTGTGGTCAATTCGCTGATGCTCTTTCCAATGCAAAAAGAATCAGAACGATTGGACGTTTCTGTGAAGCACAAAATCCTTATCAATTTTAAGATCTAGCAATAACCCCGAAAACGTACACCTGGGTCGAAAAGAGGGGCTGGGCGCTGACGGTCGCTTCGCTCCCTCGCGCCAGCCCAA
>JASANA010008422.1:0-18754 GCA_030248095.1 Ptycholaimellus sp. GST1_10
AGATACTTTTTGGGTTAGTATAACTCACTATATAATAATTTCTTTTTGTTATATTTTTTGAAAAATTTTTTGTATTAACTTTTTTAAATATTGATTAATTAAACTTAACTTTAACTTTAATTAAACATATAACCAACAAAATAAAATTTGTATTTGTACCATTTGTACTATGTTAAAAGTGGAAGAAATATCTGGTACCATCGGCAGGCCAAATGTGGGACTCTTTTCTCCAAAATTTGCAATTCCCTCGAGCAAAAAGTCAAGGAAATACATCTACTACTACTGGAATCTGCTGCGTCATCTGCATTTTGTTTTTGGGTGCGCATGGAAAGAGACACTGAACTACGCACCAAAAACAAAATGCAACTGTCCAAGCAGCAGATTCCACTATTAGAAAATGTATTTCCATGACTTTTTGCTCGAGGGAATTGCAAATTTTGGAGAAAAGAGTCCCACATTTGGCCTGCCGATGGTACCAGATATTATAATTCTGTAGTGTGTGGAAATACAGAATTACGGAATCAGACATTCTCGTCTTGTCTACTTCGACTCTTGCTTGCCAATATCAAATGAAGTATTTTTCCAATCAATGTTCAAAATGTGGATACGCGCAATTTTAAGAAACACAAAGCAAGATCCAATTGCAAAGCTTTTACGGGACGGGGTATAGGTGTGGCCTATGGGGATAATAAGGACTGATATGGGTCAAATCAATCAGAATAACAACTCAAACATGTTTTTGAATCGCCTCAGCAACACGAGAAAATTTTCTTCAGAAGACTGCGAACCTGGAAAACAACTGTCACAAACAAATCCCTCATAAAGGAGAACTGCCATTTTAAAAGTCAACAGGTCAATAGCAATTAGGTCAATGCAAGCAACAAAATCTAACCGATTTTTAGACCAAAAGTAAGTTCATAGAAACAACCTTCTCATCGGCAAATGCGTGGAAGAAGAAGATGGTTCCGCCCAGGGCTCCGTTGAGGATGAAGACGATGCCGTAGAGCTCCACTCGCTGGGAGTGGACCGCCAGAGCTCCCAGCACATGCGAGGCCAGGTACAGACTCGCTATGATCGGCAGCCCTTGCATGTTCCAGCTGCACACACACTCTCTTAGCTCTCATTCACTCAGTCAAATGGATGGTTGCTGAAACATGGCCGTGAATCGCTGCCGAGGATTGACGTCTGGCAGAGTCTCGCCCCTGAACGAGACCGCGGATTCCCAGGCCACCGCTGCTGCTGCGCACAATCCACCCACCGGCAGCAGCACCGCCTATCCCTTGACTTCTATTTTATTTCCTCAATTGTTGGAAAGGCGACCGACCGTAGCAGCTCTCGTCTCCAGGTTGAGCCAGCAGGAGAACCAGGACACGTAGTCCCCGAAGACGTACGGCCCCAGCACTGCCACCAGGCAACCCGGCAACACTGTCAATCAATGCCACGCTGGTGGAGGAAAGGGGGAGAAAGCAAAAGGAAGGGAAGGAGAGGACAGAGAAGGGAATTAACCCCAGGCCATGACGGTGTTGGCCTTGCGATTGAAGAAGCCGCCTTCCTTGCAGACGGCGGCGGCGATGGCGTAGATTTGCACTGCCTCCAGCAGGAAGGCTGCGGCTGTCACCGTCTGAAGGTAGTGCAGCAGCAAGGCACTCACACGGCAAAGCGTCTCAAACCATTCCCTTCTCTTTGGGCTCTAAGAAATGGCAGCTGGGCACCCAGTTGTAGTTGGAGAACTTGGGGTCTCGATGGAAGACCAAGATGATGTGGGAGAGGAAGATGGAGATCTCTTCGTAGAAATGGATCAGGCGCTCCTCGCTTCTGTTTCTGCATCAAGGCCAGTCGCTGGGCGGATGAGAAGGAGGATTCATGACCGGAAGAAGGCGCAGAGGATGACTACACTGGCGGTGGAGGAGAGGATGAAGATGCAGCCCAGGGATTGCATCGTTTCCGCCACCACTGCCTCCGTCTCTCCCATAATTTCCTGCATATCAACTGGCTCCTCCTTAGGTCCTTTAAACAATCGCCTCAACCTCTTCTCGCTCTGGCTCCCGCAGCTTCGTTTCTTCCTCCGCCGGCTTGGGATTCTTGTTCCGCAGCTCAATCTCCTCCTCCTCCTTCCCTGCGGTCGTTGTCGACGCCTCCGTGCTTGTTGTTGCAGCAGTGCTCACATTTCGCTCTGCTAAACCCAAATCACAATTCAAAGACAGCCAGTCTGCACCTGTCAAGCAACCAGTGACAAAGGCAGAGTAGTGACGGAGGCTGTGAATGTAAACTGGTCGAAGTGAAGACTTGAGGAGATGGCAGGAGCCGCTGCTTTCGTTGGCCAGCTCCCAGCTGTAGCCGATGCAGTCCAGCCGGGCCCAGCACATCGCGCAGCAGAGCCCGCGACTGGTGTTCCCATGCTCTGCCAAATCGGAGCCGTAGTAGCCGCGCATCTGCTCTCCCTGCTGGCACTGAGAGCCGCCTTCCCAGTCTGCAACTGCTTTTTAGGTGACCTAAGCAATCCATGAGTGATGGGAAGTAGGACCTGGGTAGTGTCCCGGAAGACTGCCGCTGAGGAAGCCTTCGACGGGGAGTCTGGCGCCCTTCAGAGCCTCCTTGAGGAAGCAGATGCCGTTTTCCACCTCATACTCGTAGCCTAGGCAGCCTTCCACGTCCTGACACGCCTGGCAGCACTGCAATTATATTGCAAGCATAGTCTTGGCTGCGAAATTCGTAAATGTCGCAGCTCAAACGGAAAGAAGACGAAAAATAAAAATGAAAAAAAATGTTGAAAATCGATTGACCTCCTTGGCGGTAATGTTGAGCGGCTGTCCAATGAGAAGGCCGCCTTGAAAGCGAATGTTGAGCTCACTGGTGCAGGCCTGATACTCCTTCTTTGGTGTCGTTGTGCGCTCCGCCTTCGGTTCTGCTTCGACTTCCTACATTTCAAGTTGGATTGCAGCATTCATAAACCAGCTGTGAGCTTCTAATTTATAGTAACAAGGTAATATCGGCTATCGCCATTAGATGCGCGGCCAGCTTTTAAATACATTTTATGCCTTGCAATTTACGAAATTTACTAATGGAATTTATAAGGAAGACATTTAAGCTTAAAATTCATTGTTTCCTATATCAAGCCTTTAATTTTAAATATTAAATTTCCGAAATATTGATGGATTTTCAAATTGCCAATGTCCTCAGCGCCATGCGCTAATGTAATCTTCTAGGTCTAGGTCACTTATGTAATGTTCTATAATCTTTAAGCTCAAAGGGTTGATAATTTATCGGTTAACAATTTTCAACATTTAATTTTAAATTAAAAAATTCAAAAAATCAGCAATATTTGCATGATTTTAAATTGCCCATCACACTAGCGCTGTTCACTGATATAACCTCCAAAATTAGAGCTCAAAGAATTGAATATTTAATGTGTTACTAATATTCAAAATTTAATTTTGAATATTTAAAATTAATTAAATACCATCAATAATATTAAGGTTTTTGAATTTTGGATGTTTCTAGTACTCTAAACTAATATAATATTCCAAATTTAAGCTAAAAAGGATGAAAAGTTAAGTTACAGGGTTAAGTAAAGTTAAGGTAAAAGTTACAAATTTCAAATATAAAAATTACCAAACGCACATATTTATCTCACACTACCATCTAGTCGGACTTTCATGCAATATTTCAGCCAATTTCAATGAAAAACAGATTAGTTATGAATTTTGTAATTTTTAGCTGTTTAATTTTCACTAATTTCACCATCGCGAAATCGTGAAAACGGCTACGGCCCCTACGCTTTGCCTAGCTTGCTTCGCATACTAGGCTATGCTCCGTGGCCTCCGCACCCATGCCCTCCGGCCTCCGGAACTCTGACTGCCCTGCCCTCCATGGCAGGCGTCCTGTGGCCACGCAAAAATTAATTTTTATATGATTACATACTACTTAGTATTACTGAAATTGTGAATCTCTGCTTCAGTGTTTTTTCTCTATTAGCTGGTCTCTTTATAATGCTTGTAATCAAGTTAGCTTGGGCATCAAGGTAATGAAATTTATTTTATTCATCTTATCATGAAACTAGCTTGGGCTCTAAGGCAGTGAAATTAATTTTGAAACTCTTATCATGAAATTATACTTACAAAATGTTGAACCTCTAAAGAGCTAAGAGAGCCCAGAAAATTTTGGTCACCTTAGGATGTATGTTTAGATAGAGATAAAAATGAAAATTAAACATTGGTTAACATTAAGAAAAACAATGAAAATATGTTGCAATGAAAATATATTATTTTGAAACAAGATTTTTTTTAGTTTTCCCAGCTTTTTGTTTTTGCTACCAACAGCATTTGTTTAAATTATTTAGTTTTTCATGCTGTACATGTACTTTAACCTGGCAAAAAATTACAATATTACAATTGTCAAAATTTTCTGGGCTTTCATACCCTTTTAGAGGTTCAAAATTTTGTAAGTATAATTTCATGATAAGAGTTTCAAAATTAATTTCATTGCCTTAGAGCCCAAGCTAGTTTCATGATAAGATGAATCAAATAAATTTCATTACCTTGATGCCCAAGCTAACTTGATTACAAGCATTATAAAGAGACCAACTAAGAGAGAAAAAACTGAAGCAGAGATTCACAATTTCAGTAATTTCATCCAATTTGAACAGCCAAAGGCCAATAAACAGCCTAACGCCCAATACAATACTGTGCTGGACTAGAGTCCTGGCGAGGGTACTAGAGTCCTGGCGAGGGGCAGGTCTGCCTCGCATTGCCTCGCCTGCCTCGCCTGCAGTTGACGAGAACATAGAGCTGTACCAGTCCTGAACTGGCTTTCATCTAAAAGTGGCCGGCTTTGCCGCCCAACAGCTTCAGCTCTGAGGACAAGCTTCGCAATCGCCAGGAGGTGTGTTTGGGTGCCCCCAGATGCACCGTCCTCTTGCGGTGGGCTGTTCTTTGGGAGTTTCGAGTCTCTGGTGGTGGCGTGAGTTGAGGATCAGGGTGGAGACCTTTACCTGCTTCCTTGGCCTGCTCTTCGCCTGCTCCTACTGCATCAGTGGGGCCACCGAGAAACATCTCAAGTGCACATAGGTCCCTGTCAGGCTTGCACTTGACACACCTCCCTCTCTATGGTTCCGGCTTCTCTCTTTTCTCCTTCTTTCTGCCATGTGGCCTGCAGCTCAATGGCGCTGGTGACGGGGCTGAACTCTCCGGCATGCTTGGGGAAGTGCTCGGCAGTGGTGCATATGGAGGAGCGGGTGATCTGCGATGGCTGCCAGGAAGCCTACTGTCTGGACAGCCTCAACGTCCTCTTCCAGCCCCACGGCTCAGTGATGGTGGAGGCCTGGCTCAGCTTGCACGATTGCATTGTCGCCAAGGATCCCTCAGCCCTCGCCTTCACCTTCACCTGCGCCGCCTGCTACGAGGGTTGGCATCTCTCTCCTTCCAGCTTCACGGACCAGCTTGTCCTGGCCTCCCTCTTTCCTCCAACGAAAGGCCGTCTGGGGACAGAGAAGCGTCTGCTCACCTACACCTATGTGGGGCCCAAGCAGCGGGCAAAGTCTATGGCGGCCCCGACAATGACGGCAGCCCCGACTATGACAGCAGCGCCATGGACGACGCCAGCCCCTTTCTTTCCCCCAATCACAGCGGTGGCACCGATAGTGATGACGGCTGCGTTTGGAAGCCCTCTATTTTCAGTCCCAGCCCAGCCAGCCTCCAGCCTGGACCCAGCCTTGATGGCACTCTTGGTAGGCCTGGTGGAGCAGGGGCGTCAGGCGCAGGCAGCAGCAGAATGGGAATGGCAGGAGTGTGCGGAGGAGCGGAGGGCTGCAGACAAACGGATGGTGGACCTCATCGCGAGCCTGCGAGTGGTGGGCCCGCCAGCACCGACAGTGGCCACGCCGGGGACGGGGGTGGCCAGGATGCTGACCAGCCTCCCCAAGCTCACTCACGAGATCAAGGCCTTCAACAGCTCTGATGTCTCCGACTACCCAGACTTCCGTTCCTGGGTTAAGCACTGCCTGGAACAGAACGGGAACCTGGCAGAGAGCAACCGGGTGGTCCATCTGCTGAACCAGCTGGACAGGGCCACGAAGACAAAGATCAAGCACCTAGCTTCACCCCCGGCAGCTTCCAAGAGTGCCTTCGTCTTCTTGACCTCAACTATGACTGCAAGGACATGATGAAGAGGGCGCTGTTCAAAGGTCTGCTGGATCTGGTGGTGGTGGGCGATGGGGATGTCGCGGGCCTGGAAGGCCTCAAGGATGGCCTCTCCATCATTGCCAGCCGGCTCAAGGCCCTCGGCATCAGCGACGATGCCCTGGACACCCACACATACAGGCTGCTGGACAAGGCTCTGCCGGAGCTGGTCTGCCAGCTGCACCTGGACCAAAATCGTCAGGGAAAGCCTCTCACACCCACCTTCAAGGAGTTCCTGGAGGCCCTTGTGGCCAAGTGTTGCCTGCAGGCCGCTCGGGCCAGCGAGGAGGCAGGGCTAGGAGCTGGCTTCTCAGCCTCTCTTTTCGCCGGGGCTTCAGCGTGGAGTGGACGGGGTCAGTGGTCAGCAAGCGGCGCTCAGCAAGGTCAGCGGAACCAGCGTCCTTTCCAGGCCCCCACCCAGCAGGGCCCCTCCAGCCACTGGGAGCGCCAGCAGCCCAAGGAGCAGCCCAAGGAGAGGGAGTGAGGGTGTACATTCTGTGGGGGCAAGCACTCCATGAACACCTGCTCGGCCTACCCCACAGCGGAGGCACGGAAAGAGCAGGCACGGGCAAAATGGTGGTGCTTCAATTGCCTCTGCGACAATCACGCTGGCGGGGCTGCAAAGTGCCCCTCCACCACCAACTGCCAGACCTGCAATGTTTGCCATCACCACCCGCCTCATCACCAGCCAGCCAGTGGACGTGGAGGTCCATGGACAAGATGGCAGCTGCCTCTGCATCCGTGCCTACATAACCCAGGTCCTTTGCCCAGCCCTCACTCTCGGGGGTTTCCAGCTAAAGCCTCAACTCTTGGCCAAGCTGGCGGGGGCAGAGTTCGGCATCACCAACCTGCCTCCCAAGGAGGTGGAGGCATGGGCGGTGGGCCTACTGCTCGGGCTCAATGCCTACGAGAAGGTCCTTGGCGCCTCCAGCCCTTCAGCCAGCCTCTCACCCAGTCTCTCAGTCTTTCACACCCGCTTCGGCAGCATCCTGCAAGGCATCGTGGAGGTGGGGGAGATGACGGTGGTGGACCCATGCCAGCTGTGGAGCCAGACAGCTGCGACGGCACTGCTGGCAGGAGCAGTCCCAGTCACTCTGCAGGAGCACCTCCACAGCCAGACAGCTCTGGACCTCTTGGGGTTTGACTTGGGGGCTGCCTCCCAGAAGATGAGGGCAGAGGAGAAGACGGAGGAGCTGCTGGCCGCGGTCTCGCGGGAGGCCGACAGGGCCTTTGTAGTTCCACTTCCCTTCCACCGCGAGGCCCCCAGCCTCGCTTCCAACTTTGCTCAGGCCTACGGGCGTTCAGCATGGACAGACAGCCGCTTGTTGGGAGAAGCACGGACTGCCTATTACAAGGAGTTCAAGAGTCAGCAGGCTGCTGGGATCATTGTTCTGGTGGCGGAGGCAGCGGCGACTGGCCTCCTGGTGCATCACCTACCACACTTTCCCACTCCTGGGCCCAAGGTGAGGCCGGTGGTGGACGCAAGCACGCGCTGAGGGGAACCACCCACCAGTCTCAACGACCTCATCGACGCTGGCCCTGACCTCCTCTCTGACCTCTTTCGCATCCAGCTGGGGCTCCAACTGCATCCGGTGGCATTCGCGGCGGACATTCAGAAGGCCTTCTACACCCTCCATGTCAGGCCAGACCATCAGGAGGCCCTACGCATCATCCTGCCAGAGGACTTTGCCCTGCCACTCTCCAAGTCCAACTTCTTCTTCATCATCATGGGCTGCTTTGCCTCTCCCTGGTTGCTCCAGGCCTGCTTCAGGAAGCTCTGTGCCGACGCGTTGGCAGCGGGGAACCTGGAGGGGCTGACGGTGGAGGAGGTGGGGAAGGTGCCAGGCTGGACGTACGCGGACAACGTGGTGGTGGGCTGCGCATCTGTGGAAGAGGCCAAGTGGGTGGCCAAGGGGCTCCGGGCACTCTTCAGCCAGGGCCAGTTCAATCTCCGGTCCTTCGGCAGTGCTCACTCCAAGGTCCTGGATGACATTCCGGCCAAGGGGAGGGCAGCAGAGACCACCTTCTGGAACCTGGGCATTATCTGGAATCTGGGCAACGACACTGTTTCCTGCCCCGCCATCAACTTCAGCAACCTCAGCCAGGGCCAGCTCCAGGTGCACAACCTCACCTCCAGGGTGGCCAGACTTTACGATCCCTATGGCTTCTTCACCCTGCTCACACTGAGCAGGGGGCTGGCAATGCAGAAGACTCACAGCTCCTGCCAGGACTGGGCAGACATGGTGCCCGCCAAGCAGGCGGCCAAGTGGGGGCAGCTGCGGCCGCAGCTGGAGAAGGCTCCTACTCTCTGCTTCCCTCGCTTCGCCCTCCATCAAGGACCAGCAGTGCTAGCATCACCAGCGATGCCAGTGATACAAGCTACAGCTTTGCAATCTATGCCTGTGCGGCGGACGGGGGCCAGTCAAGCTTGATCATGGCCAGGAGCCGGCTGGTCCTGGGACCAGGCCGCGGCATCCTCATCACTACCCCATGCTCAGAACTCTGGGCAGTGGAGATAGCACAGCAAGCAGCACACCTGCTCTGTGGAGAGGGGGCACCGGGGAAGTTCCAGTCGGTCATCCACTACACTGACTGCAGCATCATCCTCGCCTGGCTCAAGGCCGGGGAGGGCCCCAGGGCCTACGAGACGCAGCAGGTCCGGGAGATCCTGGACACTGGCGTCACCCGCAAGTTCCGCTTCATCCCCACCAACCTCAACCCAGCCGACTGGTGCACAAAGCCCAGGAGTCTGCAAGAACTGCAGTCCTCACCTTTTTTCTTCCAAGGGCCGCCTTTCTTTTGCCTACCCTTCAGCACCTGGCCACACATCCAGCCTGGAGCAGTGGCAGCTAAACCACTGGGTCTACTCAGCCTCCCTTCAGGCACTATGGACACAGCAGCAGCAGCAGTCGCAGCGGGGCCCCCCTGCGAGCCACCCAGCCCTTCCCGGGAGTGGAGTCAGAGCCGCCAGCCGCTGCAGTTAGCCCTCCCTCCCCCTCCGGGGGCGACGGTGAGGCTGTCAGCCAGTATCTGCCCACCCAGACCCCTCCACCCAACCAGGGCTCCGTCGGGGCACTGCGGCTCCCTGCACTGCTTAATGCCACCAGCTACAACTCTCTCAATCGCCTCCTAGGCACCAGCACTGTGACTCGATGGGCGGCCAAAGTTTTCCTCAGCTATCAGCAGCAGAAGCCCTCCTGGCCAGTCTACTGGAAGGAGAAGGAGGCTGTGGAGTTCAAGTACGTGAAGGCCCTGCAGGCCTTGGAGTTTGGCGAGGTGCTGGAGTACCTGTGCACGGACAAGGGGAAACCGGCCATGGTGAACCAGGCCAAGCAGCTTGGAGCCAGATTTGCCTCCGACGGCCTCATCTGCCTTGTCTCTCACTTTGGGGTGGATCCCCACATGGCCCCACCAGCCCTCCTGCCTCAAGGACATGCTTTCACAAGCTTGGTCCTCCTCCACACTCACCAGCTGCATGGCCATGCCTCAGCCTCTACTACCCTAGCCCTGTTCCGGCGATGGTACTGGGTGTCGGGCAGTGCAAGGGAGGTGGGAGCGGCAGTGCACAGCTGCCAGTTGTGCCGCCTCTCAAAGGCCCCACTGCTGCCACTGCCACCATTTGGAGCACTGCCGAAAGAGCGCCTAGCCATCAGCAAGCCTCCCTTCTCATCCGTCTTTGCAGACCAGCTGGGTCCCTTCACTGTCCTCATGGGGTGGCGCCTGGAGAAGCGCTGGATCCTGCACCTGACCTGTGCAGCCACAAGAGCCAGCCACCTAGAGATCCTCACGGACTACAGTGCCCGATCTGCCTCAAACGCCTTCGAAAGGTTCTGGAGCCAGTGCAGTCTGATGGAGGGGGTGGTGTGGCTGGACAACACAATGGTGTTCACCGGCATGGCCAGGGCCCTGAAGCCTGTCCTCTGCTGCCCCGGCTACATCCCGCTCAGCCTTGAGGAGTTCGCCAGTCAGCACTCTGTCTCATTCCAACTGCTTCCAGTCTGGGCCCCCTGGGTCAACGGGCCAAATGAGCGGCTCAATCGATCCATCAAAGAGGCCCTCAAGCCAGCGCTGTGGCACAGACAGCTGGCCTTGGATGAGTTCCAGACGGTGGTGGTGCGCATGGAGATGGCCATCAACTCCAGGCCCCTCTGCCTGGTCTCCAACGCCCCCAAGGACTTCCAGGCACTTACCCCAGCCACTCTCCTCTCTCCTCCCATCCTTTTCGAGTCTTCCTGCACACCAGCCTCGGCTCCCCAGCTTTGACGGCTCCAGGTGGCCAAGCAGAAGATCATCAGCCTCTTCACTGATGCCTGGCGTTCCAAGTACCTAGCCTACCTTCACTCACAGCACCTAGCCCAGTCCAAGCAACGTGGCCTCTGCTCTCTGCCTCCCCCGGGCCTGGGGAAGGCCTGTCTCCTGGCCGAGGACCGGCCTTGGCACCTGTGGAAGCTGGTGCGGGTGGAGTGGCATCATCCCGATGCATTGGGCACCATCCGCTTTGTCTTGGTGGTTGACTGCAATGGCTACCACATCAAGTGCTCAGTCTCCCATCTCATCCCCTGAGAGGCCTCTCTGGATGCCTCCCTGCAAGCGCAGAAGGGTCAATGCTCTGAGCCTCCAGCTCAGAGTACACCTGCCCCCACCGGTGGTCCTCTCGCAGTGGAAGGGCAGAAAGGCTTGGGGAAGGCTTCAGGATGGGGGCTGAAGTGATGGGGGCGGGGTGCCTGAATGGCTATTGGGACAGCGTCTACTCCCACTTCTTCTACTCCAACACGGCCACCAGAAACCTTGAATGCACTCCAGGGTCCCTGCTCTGAACCTCCAGTCCAGAGTAGACCCGCCCTTTGTGGTGACACCTTGCCCTTGGGAGATGGAAAGGCTGCTGGTGGAGGGCTTCAGGATGGGGATGGAGGGGAGCACAGAGGAGGCCAGGCCTATGGGGAGCAGCAGCTGACAGCTCGAGCCCACCGCCATCTATGTTGCCAAGGCCTCCTGCCAACCTGATTCCCATCCCCACCTACCCCTCTCTTCTTCTGTCCAAATTTTTGCTCCCCGCCCCAGCCGCCAGGGCCAGCATTCAGCTGGATGAGGCGCACACTTTCTCTCTCTCTCTCTCTCTGTTTCCCCGCGCTTAGCTCTAGGTCCTGCTCCCAGCCACTCACTTTGCCTCTTGCTGTGAGCTGCCTCCAGGAGAGCTGCCCGCCTAGCACCACGCAGGTCAGAGAGGCTCCTCTGGGGCCTCTCTCAGTGGAAACTTTGCATAGGCGATGGCCTGGAGGCGGCTAACTCTCATGTTTTACTCTCTCAACTTTTCTGGATCTCCTGCTCCGTTTGCAGAGTTGCCTAGCCTGATTCAGTTCATCGCTTTCATCCTTGGGCCTTTCACATTTTCAGTGTTCCAGCCTCTTGGCATTGCTTCAGCCTTTCATGCTTCAGTGCTTCCAGCCTCTTTGTTGGCCATGTGGCCATTCGTTCATGGCCATGGGCCCATTTGCTGCTTCAGCTTTCAGTCTTGCTGCCCAGCATGTGCGCCCCCACCCTGTGCCAGACTAGAGTCCTGGCGAGGGTACTAGAGTCCTGGCGAGGGGCAGGTCTGTCTTGCATTGCCTTGCCTGCCTCGCATTGCCTCATAAGTTGACAAGAACAAATACTTTAAGATGAAGTTGACGATGAGCAGCTTGTACACCACAGCCTGGCAGAAGCCCATGAAGACAATGTGTAAGCAAATGGACAAAAGATTCGTAATCTATGCCCCAATTTACCTATATGGTGCTGTTATTGAGGCCAAAAACCCTTTAAAATGCCCCAAGAGAAAGTTGACGATGAGCTGCTTGTACACCACGGTCTGGTAGAAGCCCATGAAAACAAGTTGTAAGCAAATGGACAAAAGATTCGTAATTTACTCCCCAATTCACCTATATGCTGCAGTTATGGAGGCCAAAAACCCCTTAAAATGCCCCAAGATGAAGTTGACGATGAGCTGCTTGTACACCACAGTCTGGTAGAAGCCCATGAAGACAATGTGTAAACAAATGGACACAAGATTCGTAATCTACGCCCCAATTTACCTATATGCTGCTGTTATTGAGGCCAAAAACCCTGTAAAATGCCCCAAGACGAAGTTGATGATGAGCTGCTTGTACACCACGGCCTGGTAGAAGCCCATGAAGACCAGATTTCCACCTATGGTTGTTTGGTATCAAATCATATCTATTTTTTGAGCCGGTTTCATATCTAGACTTAAAATTAACTTAAACCATCGCCACTGGGCAGCATATCTTTTTTAGGATTATTACAGTGCACCCTATAGGTCAACAAGGTATTCTCGGCTGTTGCCAAGAGATGCGCGGCCTTACTTCAGCATTCCACCCAGATGAACCTACATGCCATAATTCAGCAGATTTCAATGAAAAACCATGAAATTATCAATATTTAAATTTTTGAAACATCAAAATTTTAGGTTATTGAATATAAATCAAGAAATAATAAAAATTTTCAAAATTCCTTTTAATAGCTTCAAGATATCACCACGAAAGGGGTATATGCCAAAACTCAACTGATTTTTTTGAAAAACGATGGTTTTATGCATTTTCAAATTTTTGAAACATCACGAATTTGGTTTTTGGCAATAAATCAAGAAATAATAAATATTTCAAAAATTCCTTTTGCCAGCTTTGAAATGTTATTTAGATGGACGTATCTGCCAAAAATCAGCTAATTCCATTGAAAAACCAGTGATTTAGGATTTTTCATATTTTGAAACATCAAAAAATTGAGTTTTGGGTGAAAATCAAAAAATTATGCCAAGCACCAAAAATGGTCCCAAGGCACCGCCTAGGCAGACCGTCATGCAAAAAATCAGCCAATTTCATTGAAAAACCGTGGAGTATGGGCATGCCACACACACATATATATATGCAGACAGATGGACGCGAAAATGGGGTAACTGCTTAAGCTGGCCTTGGCCGCCCACCGCTTTGGGCAGGGCGCCAGAGCTCCTCCGGCCTCTGGGCATGGGTGCTACGGCCCCTATGCTTCGCCTAGCATGCTTTGCATGCTAGGCTACGCTCTGGGGCCTCTGCACCCATGCCCTCCAGCCTCCAGAGCTCTGACTGCCCTGCCCTCCATGGCAGGCGGCCTGCGGCCGCGCAAAAATGGTTTTAGACAGGTTTTGTGTAGTTTTTTGCTAGGATTCCGAATATGTGCTTGTTTTTTCCAACCAAGCATCCTAGAAAAAGTTATTCAAGATTTTCGATTTTTTGTAAGGGTCCCCCCTTACATTCAATTGACTTTCCAACCTCAATTTCGGCATAAAGGAGGCCTAAAATCAAAATTCTGGAGGGCATGCCACCCTCCAGGGTCGATATACTATAGTGACGTTGAGACTGGAGCCCCAGATATTGCCAATCCCCATGCCAAGCAGAACGTATGGCAGACAGCAGATGGCGCATGCAGATGGTGGATGGATAACGGACAGACACTTTTTAAAAAGTTTTTTGGCCATGACTTGCCCAATTCTTAACCAAATTTGGCAAATTTTTTTTAAAGCTTTGTGTCTGCTGCGTCCATTGAGCCTACTCACAGCTCTGTAACATGCCCACGGAATTAATGACATTGGTTCATATTTTCAAAAGCCATAATAGGGTTGGTCCTTGGCTAAGAGGGGACCGTGCTTCCGCTCCGCTCGCACAGCCCCAATTAGTGATGCTGGTCACCTGTGGCTCCTGGCTTGTGATGCTCTTCTCGACTGGAGCCTTCTTCTCTGACATCGTGGCCTTATCGATGTCAGCCTGTAATAAGACCGATATAGCTATGGAGTCTGCAGGGGGCTTGTGGCAGCCTTTCTCTCTGGCTCCAAGGTAGATGTAGGCAGGTAGGTAGCCTCAGGAGGTCCTTCGTCCTGCCTGCCAGCTGTGGTGGAGGAGCTGATCTCATCTACGAAGGTGTCGGATGAGCTTGCAGGCAGGCTGAATGCTTGTTTCGAAGTGCTGCCATCCTTCGAAGGAACTTGCTCAGTACTCGATTCAGCTCCTGGTGCCAACTCTGCAACTAGTAGAGTAGATTCATTGGTGAAGCAAATCAAACCTGGTGCATTGGTGGCAGCTGCCGATGCCTGGATATCTTTTGCAAGAGTGGAAGTGGTTGAGGGCTTGTCGATAGGTTCCGCAGTTTCCACTGCTGTCTCTGCGGGTGTCGTAGGCTTTTCTGTCTCCTTCTTCTGGTCTTCTTTGCTTGGCTTTTCTGTCTCCTTTTTCTGGTCACCCGAACTGACTGCATCTTCGTGGCCGCTAGTTATGTCCAAATGGGGCGTGGACTGGGCCTTAGTCACAGTCTCTAGCTGGACTGTTGATTCTGGGCCAGACATCATCGTCGACTCCTTAAATGTCGTTGTCTCCTTATCTGCTGATGTCTTTGGCTTTGGAGTGGTCTTGGTCTTTGTTGTCGTCTTCGGTTGAACTGTGGTCTTAGGCTTCGTCATTGTCTTTGGCTTCATCGTCGTCTTTGGTTCAAGGCTAGTCGCAGGCTTCATCGTGGTTTCAGTCATCACTGTAGTCTCTGCATCCCTCATGATGGTCGGTTTTGAGGTAGTTGTCTCCGCCTTCGTCGGCTCCATTGATGTCCCTGGTCCCTTCGTTGGAGTTGTCTTGGTCTTTGTCGCAGTCTTCATGGTCGTCGTTGGCTTGGTCTCCATGGTTGTTGTCGTCCCTGTTTTCGCCACTGTCATATACTTCATAGAAGTTTCCGTCATCGATGTACTTGGGGCGGTTGTTGCATTGAGGGACAGTTCTGGCTCCACTGCTGTCACCAGGACCAGATTCGTCGTTGTCAAGGGTTTCGTTGTCGTAGCTGGCTTCATCGATGTCTTTGGCATCATCGTGGTAGTCTCTGTCTGCATTTTGGTAGTCTCTGTTCTCAAAAAACTGTCGCTGGTTTTGTTGTGGTTTCTAGATTCCTGGTCAATGCTCTCTTTTTTGTCGAGTTTTCTTGGTTTGTCGTGGTCTCTTTATCCTGGGTCGTTGTTTTTGGCTCCGTGGTCATCTCATCGTTCATTGTGGTAGTTTCTGCCTGTGTTGTTGACTGTTCCTCCTCCATTGTAGTTGTTTTTGTCGTTGTTAGTTTTGCCGTTGTTTCTGGGTTGCTTGTTGCTGCTTGCTTTGCAGCCGTTGTAGGCTTTGTTGAAGTGGCCGGCTTGGTTGTAGTCTCCCTCCACAGCTGCACAGGCGTAGAAGCTGTCGTAGTTGGACGTGGAGTGGTTGAGCTCTTCATGCTTGCTGCTGGTGTGGTAGTAGACGTAGATGGGGTAGATTTCGGTGCAGTGGTGGTTTTCGGCTCCATCATTGAGGTGGTGGATAGAAGCGGGGTGGTGGATGGCTTAGGAGTAGTGGTGGCAGGTGGAGTGGTAAGAGGTGGAGGTCGGACGTGGCGTTGTAGTGGTCACTGTTGTCGATGCGGCTGTTGTTGTTGTCATCTTCGTTGTTGCTGCCGTCTTTGCTGTCGTCGTCGTTGCTGTCGTCGTCGTGTTGGAAGCAGCCAGCATTCCTAGCAGCGCAATCTCTGAAACGTTTCAAATTAGGCCGTTCGTCAGTAGAGGATTGGCAGGCAACCATCGCTATACTGGCACATTGGGCGGAGAAGAGCTGTGTTGAACTGCGCCACCAGTGTACCAGTATCTGAAGTGGCTGATATAGAGCCTTGGCTTCCTTGGTCCATTTCCAGGTTTGTTCCAGATTCGGCTTCCGTTTGCGGCCCTGCAATCAGCAATGATTTTAAACCTTTGTCCTTTGCAGCAAAGGCATGGGACATTTAGTGCCATCGGGGAGGGTCCAGGTCCAGACATCTTCCACCAGCTGGAGGTTGAGCCAGTAGGCTTCCTTGCCCTGCAGGGGTCGGTGTGTCTGGCAAACCCAATACAGGGCAGGCCGCAGGGAGACCTTGACAGCCGTAGCGATAAGCTTTGGCCGCAGCTTAAGTGTAGGGGGCTGCGAGGACGCCGCCGGTGCTTCAGGCAGAAGGCCTGCGCCTCGGAGAAGTGCATCAGCTGCTTCTGAAGGCCCCAATGGAAGGAGTCGTTGCCCAGCAGCGTTTTCGTTCTGTTGCCCCGTTGGGCCAGGCTTCACACCGCTTTGGCTCATTCTCTCAGGCTTCCGACTCCCTCAGGGGACCAATCAGGGGCAGGCACTCGGAGGGCAGGTACAACTGGCATGGCCTTGCAGCAAAGTCCAAACGGACGTCCGCACACCAGGGTAGCTGCCGCCTGATCTGAACCACGACTCCATCGTCTTCGACGTCTTGGTCATGTTCGGGCTCAACAGACCAGCGCTCCGCTGCTGACAATAGTGGGCAGAAAAAAGGCTAAGCTTGCAGAGAAGACGAGGAAAGAGACACACCTGGGCACTGTGTTCCGGTCGCCGGGACGCCAGAGCCGAGCCGGCAGACGGTTCCATGGCTATCTCCTTCTGCCCTAGATTTGAGTGAATAGATCCTGCGAATAGGATCTTACAGCCGGCATTCGGCAAGGCAGGGGGGTTGGAGCTTTCGGCTCGAGGTGAGGCTGGAGCCAGGTCTGCAACTGGGTTGTGGAGGCAGCCGCCAGGCGACCGCTGCGGTCGTTGCAGCAGGCCAGGGCCGCCGTTTTTGTCGGCTCCACGGCCTGAGGATTCAAGCAGGCCCCGGCGTCGGGCGCCCAGCAGGCGTCCCTCCACTCCAGTGACTCCCACGGGAGGCTGTTGCCTTTAGAAGGCGTTCCCAGTTGCAGCTGAGTAAGGAGGAGGGGGAGGGAAACGTGCACTCAGCTGCTGAGAGCGCTGCCACCGTCGTCGGCAGCTCCGGAAGGCAGGCGCTGATGTCGCCGCTCTGCGGAGCATCGCCTCAAGGCTGAGGCTTCTCAGCTGCAGACGGCCAGAGCCCCCCGGGGACCTGGGGAGCAGCTCGGAGACGGTCGTCGACGCCGATGCCGTGTTGGAGGATCCTTGGCCGTCAGGGCTCCGCCATTACTCTTCATCACAAAGCAGATGCCGCCTTGACGCTCCTGGCTCAGCGCGCTCCTCGCAGGCCCTTCGATGGAGTTAGCGGGCTTGAAACTCCGGTCGATTTCGTCGCGCCACGTTGCCGAGTTCTAAGCGTCATAAGAGTCAGCTTGGAGGAACAGCAAATGATAGCAGCAGTCATGAGAAGAATGGATGACACGTGGTGGCCTCGGTTTTTCATCAAAGATTATGTTGGATTCTGGCTGAGTATTTACCGGATCTGAGGGGGTCGCTGGAGTAGGCGCTGATGCGAAGGCCGAGCCAAGCCTCCTGGTTTCGTTACAACCTTCAAGAGAAAGCCTCGCCCCATGGCCATGGCCGCAGCATCGCCCAGATGCCTCATCCGGAAGCGATAGCTCCCCAGCTCCACGATCAGTTTGGCCTCTTCTCCGGATTTCCGCCACCCGTTCGTCCTGTCGAAGTGGCGCCCATCTTTCACTCCTCTAGGCTTCCCTTACTTTAGGCTGACCATCCGCTCTGCATTTCCTCCCTGAGGCAGCGTGAGCTGATGGTGGGAATTGGAAACGGCTGTCTTTCGCTGCACACCAGGCCTCCAGCATGCCCGGCGTGAAGTTGCGCGGGCTGGCCTCCGTCGGTGTCATTTCTGGAGTCTCCCCTACTCACACTCCTGCATCGGCCAACAGTAGCAAATGTGAAAAGACCGGCGATGAACTCGCAGATAAAGTTGTTGCCGTCGCTGCAGGGTTTGCCCTCGAAGTGACCGTCGGCCTGACGCCGGGAAGGAGAGGTCCGGTGCCCCCGTTCGCATCCTCGCGCTGGCTGGGTCAAAGCGCTTGTTGGGAGCGGGATCATCTCCCCGCCTCTCCTGCCATCCATCCAGGCCGCGTCCGCCTGTTCTCTCACTCTTATCCATAGGCACCTTTCTCCAACTGCCGCAAAAGCAGATTAGAAACCATTGTGTTTCCCAGTCTGAACTTGCGCAGACCGATCCAAGCATCAGTGCTGGGCAATATAGCGGCCAAGACCCCTGCGTCCACGGGGGCCAGACGACCACGGACGAACACCCCATTCCAGGTCCCTCGCCCCTCCGTCACGCAGAAGGAGCGCGCCCCCGCCCTTACCATCCACCTGATTTGGTCACTATAGAAACTTTTTCGAAAGAGCCAGGCACCGAGTGAGCCGGCCTCTCCGCCTAGTGCCACGAAACAGGGCCGGTCCCCTGCTGGAGCAGGGCTGTGAGGTTGAGGAAAGCTTGTCCGGCAACCTGGCTTCAAGAGCATGCTGGTCACGGCCTACTCCTGAGAACATGTTCAGTTGCTGTAAAGCCAGGTAAGGAAAGGGACAGATTGCACCATGAGGAGCAGGAGTAGACCAGCAACATCATTCTCACCACCGTGGCCCACCGTTCTCCAGAACAGGGAGGAGGAGGAGAAAGTGTCTGGTGGCGCAGGCGCCTGAGCCCGATAGCCATCCGTAACAGGCCCGGCGGGCTCCTCCTAATCGTCGCCAAATCGCTGCCAGCACCCTCCATCGCCTCGAGCCCTGCCTCTAATCACGGCTTCCTCCTGCTCTGCGTTGGAGCAGATGTTT